>OY725468.1:1320456-1536258 GCA_963281015.1 Lactarius tabidus
GTTCCGAGACCTGGGAGTGTGCATTCCTTCCCAGGCTTTGGGACAACACACCAAAGTGTCCCAACATTTGGGGTGGTGTTCCGAGTACACATCCTAGGCTTCAGAGCACCATCCTGAACATGTCCCGAAGTCTAGGATAGAGTTCTGAGACCTGGTAATGTGAAATCCATCCCAGGCTTCGGAACACTCTTCCCAGCTTCGGAACACTTTCCAGACAGTGTTCCAAAGCCTGGGATGGATTCCCATGCTCCCAAATCTCGGAACTCCATCCCAAAAAAGTTCCGAACCGACATCGGCTGGCCCATCAATTTTGGAAGATTTTCCGAAATCGGCCGATGTCGGTTCCTCCATGAGTGATGAGGTAATGTTACCGTCGGCTGACCCATCAACTATGGAAGTGATGGCTGAGCATTGGCTGGGTATGCATGTGGTCTCTTCATACTCGAACGTTGTCGCGTCGATGACGTGCAGCAGGGATGTATGCTAGCATGCGAAAGTCAAAAACCCAACCCTCTTAAGGGAGTAAGAGCATAGTGACACACCTCGGTAAACATTATGAGTTCCTTCCCGTCTACCCCCGAGCTGAACTTGACGTTCTGCACACCTCAACCAGGCACACAGTGTGCCAGCATCGTCCAGTCCCGTGTATCTTCGTATAGCCACCCGCTCGCTGTGCCCATCAACCTACTCCCATTCCTGCCTATCCCACCTTCAGGAAGGCAACTATGGTTGGTCGTAAATACCTTCATCGGCTTGTGGGAGCAGACGTCCCATACTGCAACCATGCCCTCCTATGACATGACGGCAAACTTGGAGCCGTTGGGCGAGAAGGCAGTGCAGAAGGAAGCGGGGAGTGCATTGCCATTGTGCACTGCATATGCATTGGGGGGCAGTTCGAAAGGGTCAGTTGAGCGAGAGGGGTAAAGGTGATGCAAACACCACCAGTCATGCCGTGGTGATACATGTGGGGCGAGTCACCTACAGAGAGGAGAGTACGTCCATCTGGAGAGGGTCAATGCTGTACAATGACAACGTCAGTTGAGGTCTTGTGTGATCGGAGTTACAGAAAGGAGAAGGAACATACAATGATTGACGGGCACGTCAAGCTGTAGCGTTCTGACATTGCTGATGCGCTTTGGCAGACCGTCAATGCCCTTGGTACCACGCACATTGACGTCAAAGAATTTGATGGTGCAGTTGTTATTGCTGACGGCTAAGTGTGGCTTGGTGCTACTTTTGTTTGATCGGGTAAGGCTGAGGGACGTGAGGAGGACAGAGTTGTTGATGGATCCGGAAAGGATGTTATCGTATTGCCATAGTCTTCTTGATGGGCATGGGGAAGTGGGATCAGAAAGGCTGCATGCAGAGGAGTTGCGTCTGGAGTGTATCAATAGGTGTATTTCGGTGTCTTGACTGCCTGCAGCAAGGAGGTGCTTGTCAGTATTGGGAATGTGGAGGGTGATGGTGTTTGGGACGTAGTTGAGGGATACTAAGGGTGTCGGTGTGTCTGTGGAGGCTGAGACAGTCAATCACATCTGAACCGGAAGTAATGTGGAGAATATGGAGCCCCTAAGACTATACATGATGTGAGAGAGACGTGCACCTTTTATTTGCTCATTAAGACTGTCCAGTAAACCTTGCTGGTAGTCCTCCGCGATGACCTTGAGCACAGCGGGCAGGAGAAAGTCCCCATGCCATTCTCGATTTTTGTACAGGATCAGAACACGGACGTGGATGTTTCAATGTGGCGCAGAGGGACGTAGCTGGTGTGTAGACAACGTGGCCGCTGTCGCGATGCTGTGCCAGGAGCTCGTTAAGCCAACTCGCCCATCTTGGCACGTGATTTTTTTGGGACAGGTGCGGAGTGGCACCGCATATATTCACCAAACTTTTGACGCGTTTTTCTTTTCGACCTTGTCTCTTGTCTTCCACCATCACCCCTGTGTAGCTTCCACTTCCCGCCTCCCCACCTACCTTGTCTGCAACAGTCTATCTTTTATCTGAGGCTGGCTGGCATCGGGACTGTTCACGACCCAGAACTTGCCAGAGTTCTGTGATATTACTCTTCAAGTTGTTCATCGTGGAAGGAAGATTTTTTGGTGGTAGGTTCCCTTTCCTTTCCCTTTCAGTCATATTCTGGCTCAGGTGAAGACCAGGCAGAAACCGCAAGACATCATCGGTCATCCTCTGGATCGTTGACACTGCCAGTGCACTCCATTGCATGTGCAAATCAGCAATTTTCTAAACCTAGGTCGTCCCCACTGACTCGTACATCATCCACCTCAGCCCTTTATGCAGTACTGGAGCATTCCACAATCTCATTCCTCGCTCTGCAGCTGCAGGGCCTATTCCTGCTCTTCAACCTCCACTCCCACTCCTTGCCTCTCCCTATGTGTCGTTCTACTTCTGGCCCTGTCGACAACCCACCACACCCATCTTACGGCCTGCTCACCACCACTACACCGTATCTACCCTTCCTACTCGTCGCATCCCCCTGGGTGCTTAGTGACATTACACACCTAGGTATGTTAACTATATCGCTAAAATTCGTTTTGCATATCCCTGCCCATAAGCAGGACACCGAAGCTAAAGCCGGCCAATTACATCCCATGTGATGTTATGGCATCACAGAAGGTGCCAAGTCTCTTCATGGGGGGATATGTCCTAGAACATTTACCTAAGGAACTGTTGCCTCGCTCTCCCTGATGTCTTAAGGTTTCCTTGAGCTGGCGTTCCAATATCCTGATTAAATACATATACATAATTGTAATAATCATTTATACTAATTTTGAAGCAATTGCTCGTAAACCAAGTAATTACCCAAAACTAAATGAGGGACGAAAACTGATGATAAGCCATTACAATTGATGTGCGAGGTATGAAATGGAGTAGAACTGCTTGCAAAGTCGAGAAATCATTGGAACTTATACAATCCCCCAAAATCGATCCTAAGCCCATCTAATTTGTAGGGATGTCCAATCGATTGCAATATGCTAAGACAATTGTAATTTACCCTCAAAATTATAACCCTCATCTAATTTACGTCAATCGGTAACATGTCGCGATCGCCCAAAATATCTGCCTGGCTTGGGCTGTTTGCGGCGATTGTAATCACTTATAAGTGCTCATAATTCTTAACTCAATTTGCTGATGAGAGAGCCAAGACACCACGCCTTGGCTAGCTGTTAGTATTAATCAAAAGACGTGACAACGTGCACAGGAACTACACGCGACTCTGGGCATTGGTCTTGGCATCTGCTCAAATTCCAGCATTAATATAACTTAAGGTGATATGTGGCTGACGGGCAGTCACCTTGCTTGACAAGGTCATATGCCAGGTCAGAATTACTCATCATCGTGTCAGTCCCGTGACACGCGGAACTCCCCAGCATTTAGCGTAGTAGCACTTTTGCCGTCTTTGAGCAAATGAATGTTCTCCATGCATCAAGGGGCAATTCGTGATTTTCGACATTTTGTGGATGAATACGACACTTTCCCTTCATAAATAAGACAGTCAAAGTCGGAGACTTGGGTGATGCTGCATGATGTGGCTGAACCCATGCAGTGTCTCCCTTGGCTTACGTTCAAACTGACCACATCACCTACCTTTCCGATCACAACCAGCATTCAGATGACTGCAACTAAAAAGCCGTGTTTTTTGTACAGAAACTTCATTATGACCTTTTCTGCTAGTACTCTCATTCTATTTACTATTTCCCTTTATAATTTTACCAAATAAACATGTCGTGGGGTTACATGAAAAATGTACTACCCTGTCTGATTTACAAGCAAGGTTACAGTTGACGAAGGCAACACCTAGTACAATTAGTCACTATCATAAAAGCACGTCAATTAGAGGTGCAGGCAAAAGAACTGTGCACCCCATCTCGAATGAGATCCAATATCCCTCAGGACACAGGCCACAGCAGGCTTGAGCCTCATCACTCTTAGTATTCACTCAATACAAAGGGTTGCAGGGTGGTCGCGGGGCACCAGGGTGTACGAGTATTGAATTTGAAATTTGAAAGGAGAGCTCAGGCGGTGCTGTCACGGTCATGGTCAGGTTAAGGCTCCAACCATTTAGTTTATGTTTACTCAGAAACCGTAAATAAACAGTAAACCATTGTAAACAGTTTATACACAGTAAATACTATTTATAAAACGATTTACATTGATACCCCAAAAACTTTCCGAAAAATGGTGGGATCCTGGAGCCATTTCTTTGCCAAAAGTAGAGATGACACAGAATCAGCTTTCAGTGATGACCGCGTGTCCCAGCAAATGTGTCGCAAGCTTGAAAAAAGTCTCTCGACTGAGACTGATGTACCCATGACTGCGAGAAAGTCTTGGGCCATTTTTGCGATAACAGGGAACTCTTTTGCATGAGCCTGGTATGCCATACGAACATAAGTTAACTTGCGAATCAGATGAGCATGGCAATGTACCTTCCACCAGATAAGTGGGTGATGCATCTTGCCAGGTCCCCCTTCGTTTGCGACCCATCGAGCAAACTCAGATTGCGATTCAGTGTGAGGGTGTGTCTGTTCTACGACTGGGTGGGCTGCTGTAGATCCAAGGATTCCATTGTCAGAACCCGAGTCAAACCCATCGCACACTGCAGGCTGGTCTTCTGGTTGGGACATGTTTGAGGCATACTCCTCATATACATGCCTGAATACAGTCAGCGCGCGAGTGTGGTTGTTCTCACCAAGCTTGAGGAACCAATCTGTGCGAAGAGTAGGGTGGCAAGCTGGTGCCAAAATGAGCATGGAAGTTGCGCAATGAAAATGGGAAGAGCGCACCTGTTGCAACGATAACATGCATCGACTCCCTTGCGATCTTGTAATAGTGCATGAGCTTTTCATGCCCAGCACACACCGCCTCACGTATTGTGAGTGGTCGCTCTGTATCATCCATAAATGCGATGAGGTGTTCACACATGAGCTCATACATAGGCAGAGCCCAGGGAAGTGTTGGCATGCTTGAACATGAAATCACCACGGTGACTTCGGTGAAGCACTGCATGCACATAAGATGGTCAGTTCGCACAGGCACTTCCATAAGTTATTTGCTTACCTCGAGGAGATCCTCATATTGTCCGAGAATATCCCATTCTCTTGATGACAACAGAAGGCCACGAAGCTCTTCAAACTTGAAGAGCCAGGAGTCTATGGCCTAAATAGAGTATTAGCTGCCAACAACTGTTGAGACGGTTATTTTACCTCACCTTTCAAAGTATGTGTGCACATTTGATCATTGCATGCATTGGATTCCAGTGTGTTCGAACATCTCGCATGGGCATCAAAGTTGCAACTTGAGTGATCACCCCCTTCTTGCTGTGACGAGTGGTCAGAGAGTAGTACTGTCTTGCTTTCTCACAGAATAGTTGGTGCCACCCTGGGGTACTAACAATTTTGACAACTGCTGTGCGAAGCTGACTACAGTTTAGCAATCCAAAGCTAGATAATATTGATCGCGTGAGACTCACCTTTTTGATTGTGCCCATCTCGCTGAAATGGTCCTGTTCACCGCACTCCTGATCGACTAGACCATCCCCAAGATCAATTTTTTGTGCCTTAGATCCACTGTCTTCCTCGTTCTCGAAGTCGCGAAGTTCCTCGTCTCCATCAAGGTCATAGTGGACTGGGAATTGCTTGTTGAGGTTTTCATAGTAGTCCTGGAAATCTGGGTCATCAACTTCCTTTGCAACACTCAGCATCTTCTGAACAACGAGGTTCACCACATGTGCTAAACAACGGATGTGGGAATTGTTTGGGTGGAAAGGGACAGCATAGCGCTCCATGAGCTTTAGACTGATAATACGAGATAATACAGCATCACTCGATACATTATCAAGTGTAAGGGAGAACGCATATTGGGATTTGAATCAGCACTGCTGTGGAACAAAAGAGGATAAAAGTATGTATCTTGCTTGCAGTTCCAACGTCCCTCATTGCCTCAAAAAGAACCCTCGCAGACCCAGAGCCAGTGTGCTCATGACAACCCACCTGGCTGAAGCCAATAACCCGTTCGACAAGGTTCCAATCGTCATCAATCCAAGTGGCAATTGTGCCCGCAAACGCGAACATCATACCAGGTGAGGTCCATGTATCACTTGCATGCGCAATTTTGGACTTAACAGCCTATACAGAATAAGGAACGTCAGATACTAATGAAAGGAGAGAAATGTACCTGTATTTCACGGACAATCACACCACGAAGGTCAGCAAAAATCTGTGCCAGAGCCTTGCGCACAGCTGTGTCTGATGAAAGGGAAAATTAACATTGAATGTATTTAAAGAGCCTGTTGATAGACTCGGATTCCCCTGTTCAAAGTTGCCAGTGTAAGTAGATAGTACAGGGAAATAGCGGACAGTACATACCGGTTGTGAATGGCAGATCTTGTTCAATAAGCCATGCGGCAAAGAGTCAGCTGAAGCCAGACTGTGTTGGCTCGACTTGTGGGTTTAACAAACCGTCTTGAACATATTTTTCCATCAACTTTGCACTTGCCAGCATAAACCCGGTGTGTGATGAATTTGTGGATGTCAACCCTCCATTCTCACTGCGTTGCCCTTCTCTACCACCCTCTTGACCATTCTTCTCAGCCTCCTGCCGTGCGATAAGGTTTGCATGTTCTTTTGTATGTGTTGCCAGGTTCCCTAGTCTTGGTTTGTTGGGCTCGTCCTTGAACCGGAGATCATTCCTGGAACTGACCGTTTTCTTGCTCTCTTTCAGCATGCAAGGGAAGGTGCGGATCCTGGAGGAATATGTGTGTGAGTTTTCAATCTACCAAAGTCGTGCTTGGCTCTCGCTCACTGATCGCAATACTGGCACTTAAACATCCACCGCAATTTAGATTTACGATCTACAGTTGCCTTGGGCTCGTTCCAATGGTTCAAGGTATGATTTTCTGGCCCATGCTGCTTTCGTCGCTCATGAACTTGAATGCTACGAAGTGCGCTCTCTCCATCGGATGTGGCAGCACTACCTTCCCTCTTCTCTTCACCATTCTCGTCCGACGAGCCCTGGTGCACCTTCAGTCGCTTCTTGCAATGGGACCTCTTCTCCTTGGGACAGCGGTGAAGTGCCATGCTGGCAGCCACTCCTTTGTGCCCTGGTGTGCCATCCTCACTGTCGCTGTCACTGATCACTAACAGTTCATCTGCATGGCTTCGCTTGCACTTTTGGTTCTGGGAATTAGATCAGCAACCTCAGCAAACCCTGTTGCTGCACACTCACGTTTCGAACAATGATGACCTCCTCGCCTCTTCATCAAATATAATTGATGGTATGGACGCGGCCGAGTCAGAGTCAGAGCCATTATTTGGTAAGGGTCTGTATGTCTTGTCACACCGCCTATCGCCTGGAAGCTCAACTTCTAAAGACTCAGAGTGGAGGTGAGATGCATCAAGAATATGGGTTTAATACTAACGTACCCTTTTCAGGATACAGTTGCTCAGAAAGCCGGCGCATTTTGAGCTGCAAAGTGCGAATTTTCTCTGCTTCCACATCCTCTGCGGTGATCTCCTTGTCTTTGACTTCCACCCTTGTGCTTTCTTCAACTCTTGTTTCCGCTTGTCCAAGTCTCTGATGGATAGCTGTACTGTCTGGGTCAACATCAACAGCATGCCCATTCGCTGTCATGCCGCTGATGGAAAAGTATAGGTGAGCCAACATTTAGTATTTCTCGATGGTTAAATGTGACTCACACAAGGATTTCGAGTTCATCTCTCAGGCGCTCGAGCTTGAGCATCATCGGGACATGGAACACCTTCGCCCCAGGCAAGTCGATCGCAATATGAAGGAACTTTGTCACGATGTCCATCCCAAACCGCCCCCGACACACATTTTCAAGGCGCCCTTTGTAACGCTTCGCTAAGCGTTCGTCCGACTTGGACAGGGAGTGTGGTGGTACAATCCGTGAATTGGTTCTCGGACACTATGTGTAACGACAATAGGTCCCCTGCGTGTGAGAAGGCCTGACAGCACTTCCACGAGATAAAGACAAGCGTTGTCACGGACTGCCTCAGAAGTGGACTGACACATTGGTTATGACTACGACTGTCAGCTTATATTAGTCATGGACAGGGGCCGGGTTATCGTTGTAGCACTGACTCACACGCTGTCAAGCGTTCTATTGTCTTGTAGTATCACATGCTCATGGACATGACTCATTCCTAAGATAGTTGTACTAGGGTTCGTGACTCATTACTTAGTTCAGACTCCGCTTTAAAGCGAGTCTTACGTGTATATAAGTCGCCTAGTAAAGACCAGGGATCCCTATCCTGGTCTTCTTCAATTCGCTATCACTTGTTTCGTTTTCCTTTCCGTCTGCATCTCTATCTCTACCTCTTTCTCTCTTCTTGCCTCTTTCATCTCTATTCCCTCATCATCAACTTAGTGGAGGTGCTGTTACGCCCTTTTCACTCTAAGAGGACCTAGTGTTAGTCAGCCTAGTGTCCGACAAGCCCAGTCACGTGTTGCAAGCCACTCAAAGCTCGTCCAAGTCGGACCAACGGTTAGCGAACCGTTACAAGCGTAGAGACGAAAATAGAGATGGATGAAAGGAAGAAACCAAAGAATAAGACACAAGAGAGAAGGCAGACTGGAAAGAAACAGGAAGCTGATAGCGAATTGAAGAAGACCAGGATAGGGATCCCTGGTCTTTACTAGGCGACTTATATACACGTAAGACTCGCTTTAAAGCGGAGTCTAAACTATACTATGAGTCACGAACCCTAGTACAACTATCCTAGTATGACGCAATGTCCCTGAGCATGTGATACTGGAGAACAATATAACGCTTGACAGCGTGTGAGTCCGTGCTACAACGATATTCCGTCCCCTGTCCATGACTAATGTAATCTGACAGTTGTAGTCATAACCGATATGTCAGTCCACTTCTGAGGCAGTCCGTGACACCCTTCCATGTTTCGGCAGTCCTCACCAAACATAGCATCCATGCGCTTATTGAATGTTTCCCATGGTGTCTCCCCGCAGTAGTTATCGTTTGTCAGGACCCGGTAAAGTTTTCCTTCCCTCTTCCCTTCAGGAATACCGCTGGGTAGGTTCTTGGTTAGCAGTGTTATTGCCTCAACAATAGCTGCTCATGTGTGGAAATCAGCATCGGACTGTGTGTTCGACATGGGGGGTTATCAAGCCAATCCTCCACTGCTCTCAGAGCAGCTTCGTCGTCAAGTACGTGCGGCCATCTCTCGGCGGAGCAAGCCATGATATCATGCAAACTTCGGAGACTAACGATTATCGGCCATGGTCCGACTATTACATGGTTAGTACAGCCTGACAAACTGTTTTTCTTCCACTTATCGGCCTTGTTCTCCCAGAAAACTTCAAGCCAAGAATGGTGCCTGCAACCATTGCCTCATGTTTCAGGAAGAGACCGAAAATCAACTCCCAGCACCGAGTCAGCAACCGAGCCATCAACCCAAGGCGGGCTAGGTCATCAGGCTTGATGGCAGCACCCATAATTTTTTTGATCTGAGGCCCAATGCGGACAGCAGTTCCTGTCCACCTCAAAGGGTAACCAGTAACCGTTTACTGTTTACGATTTAGTCTATTTACTTCATAGTACTGTACCAGTAAATAGATAGTAAAACTAAACCATGTAGACTGTTTACAAACTGTTTTAAACATAAACGGTTGGAGCCTTGAGTCAGGTCATGATAGCTGCCCAGCCACTGATACTAAGTTATGTGCATACATAGAAAACATGCCAGTGAGTCCAGTTAGGAGAAACTCGCCCCGCTGTCATCCCATTGGTTATTCCCTTTTTCCAACTCCACCAGCTTCTGCCTGTGTCACAATGTTGGCCATCTGATCCCCATATTCCGACTTGGACCCTTGCTTCTTGTCTCTTTCTTTCTAGTTCTTTCGTATATGTGTCCTTGGCCTCGAAAATAAGTCAAGACTGAAGCAATGTGCAGGCTAAATTGGGGAAGGCACACGACCGCTAACACAGAGGCGCGCGCATATTATGACCCATTCATTTGACAACCTATTCACAAGTGTGATTCAAGCTGCAAATCGGCTTGAGGCCACTGACGAGGATACAAAGCGATCTTGAAGATCATAACCAGAAGTGCAAGGAGAAAAAACGGGGCAACGAAAGGGCGAAGGCAAGGCCGAGTCCATCAAGACTTGCCAGCTTCGAGTCTCTCAAATCTGACATCAGGAGATAGTAACAGAGTCGAGTGGAAGATGAGCAGCTATTATATCATCAGCAGAAACACACGGGTTTTTTATTAGCTTATGGAATTTAAAATCGATTACATAGATTATGAGGACGTGTCACACTTGTGATGGAAATGTAATCACTTGTCAGTTCCACAAAATCGGCTATGATTTCCTATGTCAAATCATAAGCACTTAAAATCATTGCACAGCTCTTATGGCTGTGTCATAGGTACTTACAATTCTGATGGCCCTCTTGTAAGTAATTACAATTCTGATGCAATTCTGATGGTCATCTTGTAAGTGGTTATGATTCCTACATAATTCCATTGCAAGCACTCACAATACTATTTAGTCTTCACAAGTAATTGTAAGTGCATACAATTTGACTTTATTTGTGATGGGTCTCAATGTCACGGACTGCCTCTGAAGTGGACTGACACATCGGTAATGACTACGATCGTCAGGTTACATTAGTCATGGACAGGGGCCGGAAGATCGTTGTAGCACGGATTCACACGCTGTCAGGGCGTTATTGTTCTCCATTATCATGTGCCCATGGACACTACGTCATACTAGGATAGTTGTACTAGGGTTCGTGACTCATAGTATAGTTTAGACTCCGCTTTAAAGCGAGTCTTACGTGTATTTAAGTCGCCTAGTAAAGGCCAGGGATCTCTATCCTGGTCTTCTTCAATTCGCTATCTTGTTTCTTTCTTCCTTTCCAGTCTGCCCCTTCTCATCTTCTTTGTCGTCCTCTTTCTCTCTCATCTCTATTATCTCATCGTCTACTTAGTGGAGGTGCTACCACGCCCTTTTCACTCTAAGGGGACCTAGTGTTAGCCAGCCTAGTGTCCGCGAAGCCCAGTCACGTGTTGCAAGTCACTCAAGTTCGTCCAAGTCGGACAAACGGTTAGCGAACCGTTACATTAAGACCAGGATCCACCGTGGCGTTGCAACGTACAACCAGAGAGGTTTGGGCCGCAGAAGGAGGGTTTATCCCTTACGAAATCGAGAATCAACAACCACGACAGGACGTACCAGAGTCCTTTATCAAAGGAGCCAGTTGGCGGGTAGTCAACGCAATCGAACGGTACCACGCACGGTCAAGTGCACCGGAATATTCATCAGGAGAGGAGCATTGGTACCCAGTTGAGTTTAACACCGAACGTGCTTGTTGGACAGAAATCCGCTGGATTGAGAATTTAGAAATCGGTGGACGTTGGGAAGCTTTTCGCATCGCGGGACCAGACCTCGGACTCGATATTACATTACAAGACGCGGCAGACCAAGACCGCATTGACCACGCTAGGAGGATTCGTAGCCAATCCCCTGACAATACCCCCACCACACGTACTAGCACCCCATCAGTAGCTAGTGAAGCAAGCAATATCCAAGTCCGGTCACCAGCACCACAAAGAGGAAGCGATCAAATTATCGCACTACAATTAGCTGAGTCTTTACACATACAAGAACCTATCATGAGTCGTACGATGACTATGGAGCCGACAGCGGGAACCATCAATCCGCACACAGGGCATATGGAAATGCCAATGCACCCAGACGAGGTAGCCCTACACAGGGCCATTGGACCGGATCAAGCAGACCCACCATCAGATAGAGGACGTAGAAGTCCACCAAGAATACCATTCGGATGGCCGCGTGGTGGACCACCAGGACAAGGACCAGGTGGAGGACCATTCGGTGGAGGACCACCAGGAGGAGGACCACCCGGTGGTGGAGGACCGCCAGGAGGACCCCCATTCCCTATGCCACAAGCACCACAACCAGGAGGGCAACATGGCGACAAACTAGTGGGCAATCCTCCTGTCATATTTACAGGGGATAGGTCGAAAGCAGAACAATTCATCACACAATGGCAACTATACGAAGGAGTCAATATCACGAATACGCTCATGCGTAACCCATATCAACGAGCTATGTTTTTCCTCACATACATTCAGGGAGCGCTCGTTAACGAATGGGTCAAGGGAGTCAATGCCTGGCTCAGAACACAAGTCGTAACTCAAGGATGGGCTACAACAGACGAACGTCTTTGGAACGGAGTCATCGGAGCGTTTAACAGGCAATACGCGGATGTACTAGAACAAGAAAAAGCTCAAGCAGAGTTAGGGCGAGGACTTCGCATGCAATCAGGAGACCTGGATGGCCTCATAACCAAGTTCGAGACGTTGGTACGTCATGCCAACTATGATGTCAATCAGCCGCTGGTTTTGCGCATCTTCACAGATGCACTGCCCCACGCAATGTATCAATTCATCTTCCAAAACATCCAACCGCGAAATTACGAAGGATGGCGAGAGGCCGCGATACAACAACAAAAGATGTTCGTTCATATGAAGAGCCGACTTGAAGGCTTCCGATCCAAACCAGTGGCAACACCAACATTTAGTAACTGGAAGGGTACCAACAACAACAATAACAACCGAAGGTGGGGAGGGCCTAGCTTCCCACGCATGGCGGATCCCAACGCCATGGACACCACGCCGGATCGTATACGAGGACGAGTGGCCCAGAACGAAGACTTTTTACCCGGAGGAAATAGATACCAACAACGAGCGGGTGGGAGTCAAGAGGGAGGAATCCCTAGAGGACCCGTACAACCGGACGGAACCAGGAAAGTCCTTAATTGTTTCAATTGCGGCAAACCAGGTCACTTCAAACGAGATTGTCGACAGCCGCTCAAACGAAATCCCTACTATCAACAAGGGCAAGGCCCTTCACGCACCAGGCAAGGCAATACCGAAGAAGGAACCTATGCCGCTCGAAGCATAGTCGACGACCGCAGTGTCATGGAAACCCGCACTCCCCAGCAGAAAGCGCAAGATTGGCTGAGCGGAGTAGCAGAAGAAGAGGATGAGGTCAAGGACCTCGTCATGCAACAATTGTGGAAGAGAGAGGATTTTCAAAATGTCTGAACCCGACGGCCTGGGTGAGGACTCTTCGTTGTAACTCTGTGTACATTACTCGCTATCGATCTATGCGCATTCCAGTTTCGATTCGCACAAGTTACTTCATGGCCGACAAACGAGCTCTAGTAGATTCTGGAGCTACCGACAACTTCATGAATGCAACATTCGCAGCAAAGATGGGATTGGGGTTGCGAGAACTTCCGACGCCCAAGAAAATCTACAACATTGATAACACAACCAACAAATCAGGGGAGATCACTCACTACCTCGACCTAGATGTATTCACCAAGGGAATTCATAGGGAAATGCGCTTCCTCATAACTGATATCGGAAGCGAAGACATACTTCTGGGATACCCATGGCTAGCGTCCTTTGAACCACGATTCAACTGGCGAAGCGCCGTCATCGACGAGCGTGTGCTACCAGTTGTTATTTCATCCATTAATCCCCGTGTTATTCGACAGCGACCAGTCATCGCAACAATAATGACTGACGAAGAAAAACAATCTATCGTACGAACTTTGGAGACGCAATCCGCAATCCGAGGAGTAGCAACAGAGTTAGCTGTGCAAGCCGGCCAGAACCAAGTCGCAGCAGTTGTTCCAAAGGCATACGAACGATTCAGCAAACTATTCAGCGATGAAGAATCGGCGCGATTTCCACCCTCAAGGCCATGGGATCACGCGATTGACTTCAAACCAAACGCACCAGACGCATTGCCATGCAAGGTGTACCCAATGACGCAGGAAGAAGACAAAGGGCTGCTCAAATTCCTTAGAGAGCAAGAAGCCAAGGGATACATAAGACCTTCCATTTCACCGTATGCCTCACCTTTCTTCTTTATTCAGAAGAAGGACGGCAAACTACGACCGGTCCAAGATTACCGGCGCATCAATGACATCACAATCAGCAATCAATACCCACTGCCACTCATTACAGAGATCCTCACAGACCTTAGCGGAGCTCGCATTTTCACGAAACTAGACGTACGGGATGGGTACAACAACATCCGAATCAAAGAAGGAGACGAACATAAAGCCGCATTTAAAACCAAATATGGCCTGTTCGAACCCTTGGTCATGTTTTTTGGGTTGAAAAACTCACCAGCTACGTTCCAAAACATGATGAATTATGAATATCGAGACACTATTGACTATTGGAATGCAAGGGGAACAGCGATCCGCATCTACATGGATGACATTGCGATCGCCACCAGCACCAACCTCGAGGATCACATCAAGGCTGTGTCAGCTGTATTCGAAGTAGCGGAACGACTCGACTTATATTTCAAACCGGAGAAATGCACCTTCCATGCCCCGCGCATGGATTACCTGGGGGTAATCCTTGAAAAGGGGATAACGCGCATGGACCCCATTAAAATCGCAGGCATTAAAAATTGGCCTACGCCAACCAAAGTTAAGGATATCAGATCCTTTTTGGGCTTCTGCAATTTTTACCGACCTTTTATTCGAGGATTCGCCCACATTGCACGACCGCTCAACGAACTAACACGCAAAGAAGCAGAATGGACATGGACATCACGACACCAGAAGGCATTCGACGACCTCAGGGACAGGGTAACCAGCGAACCAGTACTGGCACACCCTGAACTCGACAAACCATTCGAACTCGAAGTGGACGCATCTGGCTTCGCAGTCGGCGCTGTGCTACTACAGAAAAAGGAAGATGGAAAACGACACCCCATTGCGTACTTTTCGAAGACGCTCAACGAAGCACAACGGAATTATGATGTGGCCGATCTGGAACTTTTGGCGGTGGTAATGTCACTAGATAACTGGAGATCGTTTCTAGCAGGATCACCGCACAAAGTTATCATCTATTCGGATCACCAAAACCTGCTATACTGGAAAGAACCCCACAAGATTAGTAGACGGGTGGCCAGGGAAGTACTTCGTCTATCTGAGTACAACATTGAAATCCGTCATATCAAAGGGACATCCAACGGGCGAGCAGACGCACTCTCCAGAAGACCGGACTACGACCAAGGAACGGATGATAACACGAACGTAATTGTACTACCGGACCGTCTCTTTGCAAGGACAATCGCAACTATCACGCAACAACACCGGCAGGACGAAGGACGTCTCAAACAGTGGATTGACCCTCACCAACTCAAACGTCTCAATGGCACATGGTACAAGGAAGGGCGAGTAGTCGTCACCGAAGACCTAGAGGGCAAGCGCAGTATCATTAAAGTTCACCACGACCCACCAGTACATGGACACCCAGGGATTAGTAAGACAATCCAACTAGTCGAACGAAATTACTGGTGGCCACAGATGTGTAAGGACATCACCGACTACGTCCAAGGGTGCGCGGATTGCCAACGTCACAAAGTCAACAATCGCCCCACAAAGGCAGCCTTAAAACCCATTTATCCGAAACCCGAAGCTATGCCATTTGAGACTATCGCATTAGACTTCATCACTAAACTCCCTGAATCGCAGGGATATGACTCCATTCTCACCATTACCGATCACGACTGCACAAAAGCCGCTATTTTCATACCATGTCGAGAAGAAATCAATGCAGAAGGCACCGCCGCCCTCTACATCCAACATGTATTCGCCCATTTTGGACTTCCAAGGAAGGTCATCAGCGACCGGGACCCCCGGTTCATATCAAAATTCATGCAAGAAGTCTGCCGAATCACAGGAATAGAACGTAATCCCTCTACGGCATACCACCCTCGGACTGACGGACAATCCGAGCGTTCAAATCAATGGGTCGAGACCGCCATTCGTTTCATCTCCGACTATCATCAGACAAATTGGGCCCCTTATCTTCCTATCGCGCAATTTGCGCACAACAACTGGCCCAGTGACACCACGCGGAAGTCCCCATTCTTCCTTCTGATGGGCTATAACCCACGCGCTGATTGGATCTCGGCACCTTCTCCACTACCACAGGTCACATTGCGCCTCGAGCAACTGAAACAGGCACGAGACGCGGCGCAACAGTTCATGATCAAGGCACAACAGTCATGGGTTAAACACCGCGATACGCCCAAGTACAAAGAAGGCGACCAAGTATGGTTAGAAGGCAAGAATCTTCGTCTCAGTCAGCCGACCGCCAAGCTTGCGCCCAGAAGACATGGGCCGTTTACAGTAATCAAGGTACTATCGCCGGTCAGTTATCAATTGGCTCTTCCCACGCAGTGGAGCATTCACCCCGTGTTTCACATCGATCTTCTCACACCCTATCGAGAAACAATAACGCATGGCCCGAATTATCAGCGCCCAGTACCTGACCTTGTGGACGGAGAAGAAGAATACTCCGTAGAGAAGATTCTAGACTCTCGGAAGTTCGGCAGAAGACGGCGTCTTCAATATTTGGTCAAATGGGAAGGGTACCCGGACTCGGACAACATGTGGGTCGATAAGGATGACGTATTCGCGGATGATAAGGTACGGGAGTTCAAAGCTTCAAACCCCGCCAAAGAGACACATATAAGGCGACTCTCATCCGCTAAGTTACCCTATCCTTCTGCTCTCCAACATTCTCATCTTCTTTCACAACACGCACACCGATACATGTCATCTGATGGACGCTCCGACCTTGCCGATGAACCTACTGCTGGAGCGTACGCTGACTCCACCTCTGGGCCAGATGACGCCATCCTCGACGCGATCTATGACGACATCCGGCGAATGGCAACGGCAAGCACTGCATCCGCCCTTAGGGCTCAGGCAGTTCCCTTCGAACCAAGACCCCCGTCTCCATCTACAGACACCATCGCAAACGCATTCCGACAACTCACCCTCGCCGACGCAGCCGAGTCTCGTGCTGCAGCTAGCGAAGAACAAGTCCTTACGCTTCAAGTGCCCGAAGCCATCGTCACTGGGGATGCTGACAGCGCGCGAGTGGCATCGGGAACAGCTGCTAGAAGCGAGGAAGAAACACGACCTGAAGAACCGCCGACGCCGACAGGCCGGCATGCTTCCGCTAGCCCAGTGTCACCATCTGATCTCGGATTCTGCGCTCGATGCCATGGACCAAGAGAATACTGCCATGGCCATGAATCTCCAGCCCCCACTCCCGTCCCCGCTCCTGTCAACCCCGTCCCCGTCCCTGCACCACCCACTCGCACCGGCGCAATGGCGCACTTTCGCCTCACTCGTCAAGAAGCCATGTCTCTGGCAGACAACATTGCCAATGCCCTCGAAGTCCGTCGTCAAGATTCCCCTGAAGTACCGCCTCCCTATCCCGAAGGCCGACAAGTTGCCGAAGGGATGGATCTACGACGTGGCCCAGGTCAAAGAGGAAGACAACGGCAACCCGTCGCTGTACACTATGCCGTGCCGCCCGCTCACCCGCGCCATGCGCAGCGAGGTGGACAAGCATCACGCCGACCCCTATCGCCAGCTGCGCAGGGGTACGAAAATAACCAAGGGACAAGTTACGTCCCTTTCACCATCTTAGATGCAACGGGTCGACAGGTCCCTGCCAGATACATCAAAGTCCACATGACCGACAACCCCTACGTAGAGGCGCGGATGGCCATGGATGGACCCGTACATCGGGGGGAGATCCATGCTGCGGCCGCCACTGACCGGGTTGGGAGAACCCCCGACATCGGGCCGGACGAGTTGCGGCTGATAGACCGCGGATACCAAGACTGGATGATGGTTGACGAGGCCATCGCCCAGGTAGGTGACCACTCACTGACCGCAGAGGTTATGCGGTGGCGCGGGTTGCAGAAGAAGATGAAGGCGTCGCAGGAGTCGATTCGACAAATCGAAGATCGACTCTTCGCGATGGCTGTGGATCAGAGGGCGTGTCGCGCCCGACTAGAAGAAGCGTGGGCAGTACATCGTATAGAGGAAGAGATGAGGCGGGATAGGCGAGTCACTGCGCTCACTGCGTGGTCGGTAGAACGTGGGCGTTTACCCTGAAAAGGGGATAATGTCACGGACTGCCTCTGAAGTGGACTGACACATCGGTAATGACTACGATCGTCAGGTTACATTAGTCATGGACAGGGGCCGGAAGATCGTTGTAGCACGGATTCACACGCTGTCAGGGCGTTATTGTTCTCCATTATCATGTGCCCATGGACACTACGTCATACTAGGATAGTTGTACTAGGGTTCGTGACTCATAGTATAGTTTAGACTCCGCTTTAAAGCGAGTCTTACGTGTATTTAAGTCGCCTAGTAAAGGCCAGGGATCTCTATCCTGGTCTTCTTCAATTCGCTATCTTGTTTCTTTCTTCCTTTCCAGTCTGCCCCTTCTCATCTTCTTTGTCGTCCTCTTTCTCTCTCATCTCTATTATCTCATCGTCTACTTAGTGGAGGTGCTACCACGCCCTTTTCACTCTAAGGGGACCTAGTGTTAGCCAGCCTAGTGTCCGCGAAGCCCAGTCACGTGTTGCAAGTCACTCAAGTTCGTCCAAGTCGGACAAACGGTTAGCGAACCGTTACACTCAACCTTCAATTGTTATAGTTCTTTATATCTATATATATCTTGCAGCTGCCTGCTGGCATGTATAGTGATTTCCCAGCCTGGCCCATGAGCTGGAAACCAGTCTAAGCTGGCTGGTAGAAGACAGGCCAAGCCTGACTGAAGGAGGAGGCTCTGAGCAACAAATGGCCCAGGCTTCAATTTCAACAAGCCACTCTCACCAGCCTTGGCTCAGGCTCTTGATTTTTTGGGCCAACAGCATCAGGAAAAACCTCCTGCTCTAGCGAGAGATAATTCCCATAAACTTTCAATAATTTTTGATCATTATTGAACTAGCTCAGTTTGCCTCAGCTAACTAGCCACAACTAAAATAGTGCTAAATTAGATTGAAAACAGATAATACTCTGATAGTCCCCAGATAATCACAAATAATTTGTCAAGATTATCACAGTTTAACATGGGCTAGCAAACAATACAGATGTTATTCAAGCACACAGCACAGCACAAAAATAAGTAGAGTGACTATACAAACAAGAGAGCAAGACAACAACAACTCGCATTAGCATCTACATCCAATACATGCTCCAAAGACATTGGCATCTCCACTGCAGTGACCCTGCTATGATTTTCTCTGCTGTTGAAATGGTTGTTACTACCTTGCTGTGATTGATGTGACTGCCACTTACTGCTATTCTCGTGTGTTGGTCATCATTGCCACAGCAGGAGACCTGTGCAGGTGGAACCATGGAAATCAGTGACCAACATAAATGCTAGAATAAACATCTGCTCACCTTTGAGGGGGTTGGGGGGCAGCACTGTGATGGGGATTGCAAGGTGGGACTGGTGGCAATAGCTGCTGGTTGTGAGCTGTGCAGATGAACAGTTCAACACAATGGACTTGGGACTTGATGACATGGCAGCAACGTACCTAAGTTGACAACAACCAGTTGTACTTGGTAACAGTTGAACTAGCCCCAAAGGATCTGGTCATCCTATGCTGTGGGTGTGGATGAGGTACTATGGAAAGTGGCACGGTCAGTATGGTGTGTGGTGCTATGGCGGCTGAAAGACCATGGCCCAAAACTAAAAGCAGTACCCATGTAAGGCTAGTACATTGAATACACTGAAAGCATACCTTTTGTCCTCTACAGGGCTTGCACATTGGCGGCAGCTGCCTTGTGTCCATTATCAGGAGGGGATAGACATGCCATGATCATATGAGACATAATTCTGGGTGGTGGGTGATGGAAGGTAAGAGTAAATGCAACATCCATTGCAACCATTGCCAAATGGACAGTTATTTCAGGCAGAGCTGGAAAAAAATTCCCACAAAGGGACAAATCAGCAATGAACGCAACTTAAGCGTTTTTTTTCCAATGTTCAAGTCTCACATCACTTGTACTCAGCATGTAATGGCTGCTTCATGATCGCACTCACAGTGCTAGAATCTGTAATCTACATGACAACACCCAATGGGATGTGCTGAACATAAATGAGTGACTTTCTTTATGTCAGCATGACGAAGACTGGTTGTCCTCAACAGTGTGGCACAGTATTGCTAGATGGAGCAGGAATAGAGGAAGGACGAGGAAATTGGTACCCAGATGAAAAACAATGACTCAGCCACTTGGGGAGATGGCCGAGCTGTGTGCACATCCCTTGTATGGCACATCACTCTGCAGTGTCTTGAGCTCTGCATGCACTGGGATATGCACCTCCAGTGTCCAACCAACCTGATGAACGCTAGGCAATCCAGAAAGAAGCCATACATCCTCCATAACACTTTAGATGTACTGTAGCTTAGAAACCGAAATATCTATCTCTAATTTCTGTCTAATTTCGTTGAAATTTTGTAATGGGTTATTAGTCCACAGCAGGCCCAGCAAGTGCTGGTTATTATTTGCTCTTACTAGTATGTTATCTCTCTTAGCTCGCTTAGCACTGGATTATCTCTCGCTAGTGTGGGAGGTTTTTCCTGATGAGTCATGACTTAGTAGTTATTGTCAGGGGTTTGCTCAACCTGCACAGGTTGCAGGTGGGGGTAGAACAGGTACAGGTATGGGTAGCACTTTCTCAATCTAAGCCAAACCTGTACCCAGGTACAGGTCATTACAGGTTTTTAACCACAACATGCTTGTACAAAAGCTGAGTCCTAAATCTACTCAAAACCCTTGCACAATATCACCCACCCATATACTATGCTTGATACCCCATCTTGATTCTTGATCAGCCTGTGCTATGATATTGATATTTGATTTGGGGGGTAATGTGTTTTGCCTTGTGCAACAGTCCATAGCCATACTGCCAAACCCTCACTTATTCCCTGCCCATGCAACTGTAAAGGTTGTAGTCAGTATGCCACATCTGCCAGATAATACTGTCACAGAGAGAGACCCAAACATCATAGAGGGTCCATGGAAGCACCATCCTCCCCAACACGACTTGGAAAGCGGTGATCCACCCGCTGCAAAGAGGGCAAAGCCAAGCAAAACCTG
This sequence comes from Lactarius tabidus, assembly GCA_963281015.1. NCBI lineage: Eukaryota > Fungi > Basidiomycota > Agaricomycetes > Russulales > Russulaceae > Lactarius > Lactarius tabidus. The sequence continues at coordinate 1,341,503 of OY725468.1, forward strand.
TGGGAGCAATAAGTCTAAAAAACTGATGACAGTAGCACAGCGCACTGTTGAACATGAAGACACTCCCCATTTACAGCCTCATCCTTGCCCTGTTCACACCAATAGAGCATCTGGGGGTCTCAGCAGTGGTGACAATGCACTCAGTGGTGCTGGCATGCCTGGAAATACTGAAGATAAGAATAGTGTCAGTGAGAACTTGGAAGATGAGGAACCAGAAGAAGAGGACGATGTCACAGAGCTCAGTATGTGTCATGTGTGTTCACCTGTTTTTGAGTTCTAAGCATCCTGAAATGGCAATAGATCGTATGTCTAAGAAATGGGGTGCACCAATTTATGTGTTCTTTAAACCCTCTGCTACTATCGAGTATGTTGGAAAGTGCAAGGCACATGTCTTTGAATGTGCCGCTGCTTGTTGCTGTTGCAAGTCCAAGTTCATTCAGTGGTTCCTCTACACCAGCAATGCTGGTTCAACAAGCAATATGCACCAGCATGTGAAGGTTTGCTAGGGGGATGAAGCGGTCACAGCTACAGATACAACAGGGAATACTTGAATTGCACATGAGGCCCTGTTAAAGCAGAAGGACGGTAATGGGACAGTCACATCGGCATTCGAACAGGTTGGGAAAGGGAAGGTAACTTACAGACAGTGTGCACTCACCAAGTTGGAGTCACAGTAGGGTTAAGTGTCCATGGATACTTCCAAGTCCTAAAACAAACTTTTAGCACAGAATTTGTGTGCTGGGTTGCAGAGAATAAATGACCTTTCCAGATTGTCAATGACTGCACATTCTGCTCACTCATGAAGACAGGCAGGCCAGAATGTTCTATTCCCTCTGCATAAACTGTCTCATGCGATGTCAAGAACAAGTTTGTTAGCACTTGTGGGCACATAGCTACAATGTTACAGGTGAGCTCAGAAATAGAGACAAAATGACAAGGACTTACCAACAATACCGGGAATACAATGGCAAACTCAACTTTGCTACTGATGCCTGGACTTCACCTAATCACAAGGCCTATGTGGCCATCACTGTACATCTGGAGCATAGTGGAAAGCCCCTATCAACATTGCTTGATGTCATTGAGGTGCCCAAGTCTCACAGTGGGGCCAACTTGGCCATGGTGTTTGCCGAAGTTCTACAGACATTTGGCATTGAGGAGAAGGTATGAGTTTATAGGTTAAAAGCAGAAAAGGAAGACTCACCTTCCTATAGATTCTGAGCATAACCTCTGACAACACCTTGGACAACGCATCAAATAATGACATGATGGTTGAGTGCCTCAGTGAGACCCTCAACAGTTTCCCTGGGGCGACCAACCAAATGTGCTGCTTTGTGCACACTCTCAGTATCTCAGCTAAGGCTATTAATATTAAAGCAATTTGATGTACCAAAGGGACAGGATGATGAAGTACTTGATTTGGCAGCTCAAGAATTTGCCGACCTAGCCAAGGAGCTTGAAAAAGAGGAGATATCGGCATTGGAGACACAAGAGAGGGAAGATGAACAGGAAGAAGATCAGGCACTGGATAGCTGGGTTGACTTTTGTGAGGGGCTGAGCAAGGCAGAGCATAAGAAGTTGGATGTAAGTATCCAGCCTGTAAGGTCAATGTTGATCAAGGTTTGTGTTGCTGCATTCGTTGCTGTTTGTTATTTGACCCCTAACCCTACATTGACTGACCAATGCATAGCTTCACAAGATGGCCTTTGCTCTAAAAAGATCTACAACAAACCTTCTCCTGCAGTGGCACAACACACTGGCTGCCCACCACCTTCCTTGTCATATGATACCATGCAATGTCTCTACTTGGTGGAACTCAACATTTGATATGCTCAAATTTGCAATTGAATATCGTCCAGCAATTGATACCATGACTGCCACTTGGGACTTCGACCTTTGTAAGTACAAATTGGTGTCAGCAGAGTGGAAGATTGCAGGAGAGCTTTGTGAGGTATTACAGGTATGTTTTTCTTTCTCTTGTATCTACCTGCATCTCACTGTTTGAGAGATTTTCAAAGACCCAACCCTCTTCTTCTCGCAAGGTACCCCAAGCCTCGCCACTGTGATTCCTGCAATGGATCACATTGACAAGGTCCTTGCAACTTCATCTGACAGCCCACATCAATTCACCCTTGCCATTCGTGCTGCTCTTGCTATCGGCAAGAGGGCTATGAACCGTTACTATAACAAGACTGACCATTCAGACATATACTGGATCACCATGGGTACTAATCTCTTTGACTCATTACTATTATTACAAACAGTTTTCCTAGTCCTCCACCCTTGCCACAAGCTCAAATACTTCAAAAAACAAAAGTGGGAAGTCCCATGGGTCCAAGACACATGTGAGATTGTTCATCACAAATTTGATTGCTCATACACAACAGTGGCTGTTTGTAGTCAGAAGGATAATGTGCAGGTAGCTAACAGGGGATTGGTATGTTATTCTAACTCTCATCTCCAAGTTGTTGACATTTCCCATTATCTCTTCCAGTCTACAAACATTTTCAATCATCTACCTGACCTTGCCCCCATGTCCTCAGAACTCTGCAACGAACTTGACCACTACCTTGCTGCTGATATTGAGGATGCGAAGGATCCTCTGACATCGTGGCATGAGTGGTGTAAGACCTTCCCTCATCTTTCATGTATGGCACACAATTATCTTGCTATTCCAGGTAAGTCCACTAACTTCTCTTCCCTGAATCTGTACTTACAAACTTCCAGCTACTACAGTTGATGTCAAACAAGTTTTTAGCCAAGGCTGGCTGGTTCTTTCTCACATCCAAAGTTGTCTTTCAGTTCAATCCACACACACCCTCTTGTGTCTTGGGGCCTTGTCACGGACTGCCTCTGAAGTGGACTGACATATCAGTTATGACTACAACTGTCAGATTACATTAGTCATGGACAGGGGCCAGAGTATCATAGTAGCACTGACTCACACGCTGTCAAGCGTTTATTGTTCTCGTATATCACATGCTCATGTACATTGCGTCATACTAGGATAGTTGTACTAGGGTTCGTGACTCATTACTTAGATTAGACTCCGCCTTACAGCGAGTCTCACGTGTATATAAGTCGCCTAGTAAAGACCAGGGATCTCTATCCTGGTCTTCTTCAATTCGCTATCTTGTTTCCATCTTCCTTTCAGTCTGCTTCCCTTCATCGTCTTCTTTCTCTTACTCTTTCTCTCGCATCTCTATTCTCTCATCATCGACTTAGTGGAGGTGCTGTTACGCCCTTTTCACTCTAAGGGGACCTAGTGTTAGTCAGCCTAGTGTCCGAGAAGCCCAGTCACGTGTTGCAAGTCACTCCAAGTTATCCAAGTCGGACGAACGGTTAGCGAACCGTTACAGGCCTGGTGTTAGTGAGGGTTGGTGAAAGGTAGTCATATCAAGGTAGCCTTGGGAGATGAGGACATTGGTGAGGAAAGTGAGCTGCCCACTGGCTGGGATGCCATCCACACCAGACAGTAGAGCACCAAGTAATCCAGTCATATTTACATTTCAAGCCACATAGCCATTTGAATGTCAACCTGTTGCATCGACCCATATGGGTTTTCATACCCATGGTGACCCAACTAAACCCATACCCAGACCTGCAAAAACCCTTGACCCTTGGCACAGGTACGGGTTTTTGAGCCTGCAGGTATGGGTAGCCCCAAGAAAACCCGAGGGTCACCCAGGCCAATCACTACTTGAGCTGGTGTATTTCTATCTTTTGAAATAAAATAGCTAAAGATCTAAAATTATTAATGGAGGTAGATCTCCCCATTAGCTGGGGGGTCCTCCACCAACTCTAAGTGATCTGAGCAGCCATTTCAGATTTATTTGACCAGCTATGAAATCAGTGGCTACACCTGCCAGCTACAGTCAAATAACTTTGCAACAGCTGCTCAGATCGCTTAAAGCTGGCAGAGAACCCCCTAACTAATGGGAAGATCTACCTCCATAAATATTTTTAGAATTTTAGCTATTTTATTTCAAAAGTTAAAAAATGCTGGCTTGTAGCTGCCACAACACTAATCCAACCTATTAATAGTAGAACCCACCTTAGAGAACCCAGGATCAGGTAACTCAGTTGGTAAAGCACAATGTGTACATTCTATATCCTGAGTTCAAACCCCTGTGAGGTCACTTTTCTGTACTTGAGTTTGGATGAGAGATAGTTGTAATTGTAAATTGATATGTAATTCCTCTCTAAACACAAAATCAGTTACTATTACATCTTGTATCACATAGTTACTTGTAAGTCATATGTAATAATATAAGTTGATAAGATATAGTTATCATTAAAAAGGTCATTTAACATTTTGGAAGTGCATACAAAATGCTCAAAGAATCGCAAGTGATTATAATTACCTATATTAAACCCACAGTCATATAATTGATTGCCATTTCAAGAAGAATTGTAATCAGCTAGCAATCTTACAGATTTGGCCTGATCTTATGAAATTCATCGGACTAGCACAAGTGCTTATAAACCAGTGATCTCTATTAGCTGATTTTAGTGTTTACAAGCACTTATAATTAATTACAAAACCCAAAGTTTTTTGCTGATGATTCTGTGAGGTACTGAGGGACCGCAGGTCTTATATATGCTGGTCGGTGGCTAATGAGCACGGTAGAAGTACGTATGAAGTGTAGAGAGTGTCGCCACACAATCTTCAAACAGAGGAGAGCACAAGCACTGGCAGAAATGCAAATGGACATATTTGAAGCACCATTGGAGAGAACGTGTACGATAGATAGGAGAGAAGTGGGGTCAGAGAAATACACCATCATAAAGGCGGGAATAAGGAAAAAGGAACTGCGGCGAGACAAGACACCCCAAAGACAAGGCACGATACTGGGACCAACGCCAATGACGACAGTAGCAAGTGTGCTGCTCCAAACGGGAAGTGAGCACGAAAGTCAGATTAATAAACCCGAATACTCACCAGATCATGCGCCATAATGAACGAAATTTACCCATCTTTCCAGCGAGATCCGCCTCTTCCGCCGCAGCTTCTTCACTGCAAACCGGAGCGCTTTCGCAGATCGTTCATGATATGGCGTCCCCTGTTCTCGTCTCGAATTCGAGAAGAGCGCCTTGTAAAAATTCTCCGCCAGCTCGGTTCCGTCTTCATCCACCATAGCCCACATTGTGCCAACGACGCTCCGGAATCCGGAGTATTGAACCGCAGCCACCAAGTGCAAGGCTTCGTCCATGACACTTCCTTCCGTCATCTCAGCGGTGTGACATGCAGAAAGAAAGGCGAATTCGGCAGTGGGTAGATGCGAACGCACGATCTCGAGAAGCGTAAGGCGCTCGCCTCCATAAAGTTCGAATCCGGCATCGAATGGTTTTCCAACCTCCAGCGTGCCATGGCACGCAAAGTGAACAAACCGGTGGTGCTGGAAACCATCGAGTACCGCAGCAGGTGTAGCCACTTCTGAGATGAGACTTGTCACGTTAGTATCGAGAGCTCGGACGACTTGAATTTCGCCTCCAACAGTTGGAAGGGATGGGTCAGTTTGCGCCACAAGAAGTACGGAAGGGCGATCCGAAGATCGTGCACCGGAATCACGACTACGGGATTGGATGAGGGCAGAAAGAGAAGGGGTATAAGAAGAAATGTAGAGATCCAAGAAATAGCGTCGCTCGCCGTCATCCGATGGGACTGGACCCATGGCATGGAGAGGAAGGGAGAAAAAGGCCCATGTCGGGCACCACCAGATCCGGGACTGTTCTTTAACGTGAAGCTGACGGAGTCGGTCGATGACAGGTTTTCCGACGAGCTCGTAGAGCTCCGCGAGAACAGAGGCAAGCGTCTTATCGTAATCACTTGAATTGAGCCCATCTTTGACTCGCGAGGTGGATAACCTGTCCTCTAACGCGCTCGCACGGTCGTAGAAATCGTCAGGGGTAGGGATGAGCGAAGGGGACGTGTTGTGAAGAAGAATAAGGATATCGGAACGGGGTTTGGAGTGGTTGATGATGATGACAGGACCGGATGAGGCTGCAGAACGGAGTGCGTCGAACGGTGGCGATGTCAGGAAGTGGTCGAAGCCCGGCAAGGATCGAATTTGCGAAATGAGATTATCGCGTTGCTTCAATAGCCCCCGTTGCCTCAGCAGGAACCGACCAAATTGGTCCCCCGCCCTGAAGTCATCGGCTACGGCATCGTCCATGCTTAATTGGTGGCTCGGTGGGATGGACTTGGTGAGCTCCTCGAGTTCTCGGTTGACTGCTACGAACTTGTCGCATAATTCTGGGTCTGCTTCGAAAAGTTGGTCACTTGAAGTACGGAGGTGACGCATCTCGGACCATAGTAAGGCTCTCCCTCGTTCGAGAGTCTCAATCGCTTTCTCGAGTTGACCTAGATCGACCTGATACGAGGCATAGTCTAGTGCTATACAACGAACGAAGAGAGGCGCAGTGGCAAGGGTGTTGTGCTGTAGTTGCAAAGTTGGTGAAACAAACAGAGCGTCTTGCATCAGTGATACCGCAGTCTCGTACGCTGTGGAGATGGAGGGGTGTTGACTCTCTCGCGCAAGACACGCCCAGGTACACGCAATATGGAGCCGACTAAGCAAGCTCAGCCACAAACTTCCTTCATTGAGTTGCTGGGCGAGTAGTTCTGCCAGTTCAGGCCCGTCTTGAATGCGGTGATCTGGAGAGATCCGGTAGCGGGTGGTTAAAGACTCGACAATCCAAAGAATCACCCCGAAGCGCAGCAACATTGGCAACGGACGCGCCAAGAGTGGACGGAGTGTGTCAATCGACTGGTTAAGATACTCGATATTGTTTGTGATCTCGAATGCTTCATAAAGGATGGTGCCGAATACTTTTGGCGCTTCCGTATCTTTCGGATCTGAAGAAGCAAGTATGGTGCGGCCCATCTCTACGGCTTCGTCAACGTCAGTTATGTTGTTACTGCGGATCCCATCGAGAAGACTTTCAAGGGAGTCCAACTTCTGGGCTAGCTCAGGATCGTCAGCTGGTACTGGCAGAGAAGGTAGTGGATCGCTGGATGGCGTTTCAAGGCCGCCTATTGGACCGAAGTTTTCGAAACGGTTATTCGCGGCACGTTCCAGGACGCGTGACCAAGTAGAATGAAGGGGATCTTCGGCAGAAGCCGAGGAAAGAAAGGCACGAGCGCGATATATTGCCTCCTCGGAAATTTCCGGGTGAGAATCCTGCATCGATCGGAGCATCGCTATGTTTGCGGCAAATTCTTGACATGGGTCCATGAATTCATCTCCGGGGGAACTGGAAGCAATCAAGTCTTCCATTATTGACGCCGCTTCCTCTAATTCGTCACTCAGAGTATTATAGTAGCGAATTCTGAGACATTGGGCGAGGCAGAATGAGACCTCTCGTATTTCAGGTCTGCGCATCCTTTCCAGTCGCAGGGACTCGATAATTTGGTTTAGCGGTTGATTGGGGAATGGATAAGGCACGTTGGAAGAAAGTGCTTCAGAAAAGGCTCTGACGGCAACAGTGGTGTCAGTAATAGATGGATCCGAGGTGAGGAGTTCGTGCGTGAGGGTTGTCATCTCCCCAAGGGTCTGTACGATATCACAGGCTTTCAACTCCATCTGATGTGCCAACGTTGACATGAGGAATGTGGAGGCTTGCTGGCGCAGGAATGTGAATGGTGCATGAGCAGGGTCTCCAATATGGCGGAGGTATTTGGCCACGGAAATGGCATCTTCGGGATCCTCAGAGAATCTTGAGCGCACCAGAAGTGATGACACAAGGTTAAATAAATCTTCGACGATCCCCCGACCGTGTGAGAGCCATGAACTGGTGGGGGAGAGTAGCGATTCTGTCAAATAAAGGATTGAGTTATCGAGGTCATCCTTTTGATTTAACAGCATATAGCACTTGTGAAGCTCCAAAGCTAGACGACGAGCGCAGACAGGGCGAAGAGGATGATCTCGAGGAATCGCTGAGAGCCTCTCCCGGTATTGAGAGATATCTGCAGCGATTTCATGGATCGGTTCTGTAAACAAGGGCTCAGACTGAGTCAACGAGAACAGTGTATGGGCATGGGAAGGAGACACAGGACTCACTCGGTCGGTTGACCATGTCGACCATTCTTACTACTCTCGCCATACTTATAGGAAGGTAAACCGCTTGTTGGTGAAGAGAAGAGTTGGGCAAGTATTGGGGGAGAAAGAAAGGAGGAAGAGTACAAACAGGTCTCTTTTCAACAGAACTGGGTCGCAGGTAGTGAGCAAGACACCACACCTTGGACAGGTGACAGTAAGTGAAAGCGGTGACAACGTGCACAGGAGTCTCACGTGACTTTGGGCGTCTGTCTTGGCATTTGTTCCAGCTCCGGCATCAATGTAAGGTGCCAGACATGTGGTTGCCGGGCAGTACAGTATTGTAAGTTCGTAACAGCATGAGATTAGTTCAAAGAGAGGGGCAGGAACAGAACCGTTTATACCATCTTGAATGCGATCTAATACCTCAGGACTCAGCAGCCTCGAGCCTCAATACTCTTAGTATTCAGTCAATACAAAGGTCCGGGGCGAATATAAAGGTGAACATGTTGCCATGTTGTGGTGTGGTTGCGGGGCAGTGTGAGTTTTGAGTTTGAAATTTGAAAGGACGGCCAGGCAGTGAGGTCAGGTCACTGCCCAGCCACTTTGCATACTATATGCATACACAGAAAATGGCGCGACAGTGAGTCCACCTACCACCAGCCTGAGCAACGTGCCCCACCTCCTAGTTTCTCAGGCTGCCATCATTCCATAGGTCGTGCCCTTTGGCCAACTCCACCAACATCTGACATTTCACTGTCACAGTGTTTGCCATCTGATCCCATATTCCGATTTGGACCCAACTCGGAGCTCCTTGTCTGTTTATTCCAAGAGTTTGCATTAGTGCATTCCTCCTTGGACCATGGCCGCAACCCTGGGTTCAGGTATTGCTAGGCCAAAGGCAAAGCCCAGGCCATCCTTGATCTAATATCTCCATGCTCCAGATTCACACCTAACCACTGGCAATGTGGCATGTCGTGCACAACCACTCCATAACATCTGCGTTCAGTTCAAAACCTTCTTCGTGGAGAAACATCATTACCCAAGCCACACAAAACTTATGACATCTGAGCTCTGAGAAATAAGCACTGATTCCTTGCATGTATCAGTACAGGCAGGCAGTAAGCACGATATCCATATTCACACAAACACCAATACTCACATACAACTCCCAACTTATGCCGTAGTGAAGGAAATTCACACATCTTAGGGTGATCTACTTCTTCCTCTGCAGCATCTCCACCACGAACTGGAGAGCTTTGACAGATTTTTCGTGCTACGGCAACACATGCTCTTGTCTGGGACAGTGGAGGAATAGGGATTCACGGAGTCACCCATCTTGCACATTATGACAAGGAAACCTTGGAGGAAACGGGAGCAGAAATATATATATATATGGGTATCATTACTAGTGTGCTCGCAGATAGACAAGGAGTACAAGTGAACATCGGAGTAAACAACATGAAAATGACACAGTTCCCGAATCTGCGCCATAAACACCCACGAGGATTCTGACATGTTAGCCTAGTGCAAGAACATAGAGGCAAAGGTGTCCGCTGTTGAGCGCCTGGACCATACCGACTACCTCCTTCCGGCGATCTCTCTCCTTGAGCATATCCATCAGGAAAAACCTAAACTGTGAAATTTACCAAATTTACCTGTTTTACGAAACTTATGCCAATTTACTCATTTAGCCTAAACATTCCAAACTTTTTGAACTGCCCCAGTAAAATTTCTATCAGTGTGAAGCAGTACAGCCAAAGGAAGTGAAGAAAATTGTGTTAGTTCTTAGATCTGTTGCAAGGTTTGGAATATTTGTTGAGCTTGATGGCATAGCCAGTTACTCTGACATGACCCCAAGCATGACCCTGCCTGCTACCTTGATTTCACCTTTGTTACCCATCAATTTTCCTTACTCCTTTAGGGCTCATAATATACCCCATTTGTTCTCGAAACCCATCCGACCATCCAAATGCCTTGTGCCAGTGTTACAGTTAGACGGACCACTCTGCTCGGCTTGAGCTATGGTACTGTGACAAAAGTTTCGCTGTTGGATACGGATCAACTGGTCCTGCAACTTGTTGGTGATTTCGGATGGATGCAGATGACCAGGTCGCTGATAAGGTTTGTATGACCCTATGATGATGGCGTGGGACTATAACCCTCGTGGACTCGGTGGTAACAGAGCTAAGTCTGTGATAGGAAAGGCTGGGGAAGTCGACTGGACTTATGCAGCTCCTAGCCTAGAAGGAGTTGTAGAGTGTCTGATTGATTCAAGAACTCAGACCTAAGGTCTAAGTTCGCTAGTGGTACAGTTTATATACTAAGTACATGAGTCACTACTACTGAGTAATAATACTAGGATGAGTCACCTATGACACTATAACTCCACTAATACTATTAGTCCTTGTAATAGTATGAGTCACTATGACTCGTTGTATGGAATGTGATAGAATAGTCCGGAACTAATGACATCATAACCACATGATAGTCCCAACTCATGTGATACTTCAATGCTGTGTAATCAGAATGTAACAGCCAGGCCCTGTGCACTCATTTCTTGCTTTGCTCGACTTGAAATTTTACCCAAGTTACCAAGGTGTGACTATCATGTGTCACTCGTCACAGTCAACGCATAGTCACGTGCCGGCTTGTTGAGTGTTCGAATTTTTTACAAGGCATTCTCTGGCACTCTCTTGCTTGCACTTACACTCTCACTTCACCATTCCCCCATCTGTTCCATGCTTATAACACATCTCACATCAAGTCCTCTTCCATCCACTCTGGTGTCATGTCTGTACCACCAGCCACCCATGGTCCTGCAAACCTTCAAACATGCCTAAGAACATGTCTACAGTCGTGCTAAGGTCCCTCAGTTGATGCCACATCACCAGTAGTGATTTGCCAGCTCGGCCCAAAAGCCGGATGCCAGTGGAAGCCAGCCGTGTAAAGCTGTTCCCACAGACACTGCCAGCTCAGCTTTTGACAGCCCACAGCTCAGGCTTCAGATTTCACAAGCCGGCGGTGCAGCCCACAGCTCAATTTCACGATTTTTGCATCCAGAAACCCTTAGCAGCATTTATAAACCATGTGGCAATGTGTGCAGGTACCACATTCAATGGAAAGGCACTCACTTCAAGCAACTGGACTTTCAGATGTGATAGTGAATGTGCCAGGTGCGTGCATGCCTTGGCGTCGTGTACTAACACTTAAATTAACAGTTTATGTTTGCAGCAAAAGTATTAACTTCCGCAGCTGCGTGCGTGATACCGCATTTTGAGTTCAAACTCAAGGCACTTGCTTCAAGACAACCGGACTTTCAGATACTGTAGCAAACGCGCCAGGTGTGTGCATGCCTTGGTGTCGTGTACAAACATTTAAACTAACAGTTTATACTGACAGCAGAAATATTAACTTCCGCAACGACGTGCGCGGGTACCGCATTTCGAGTTCAAAGGAAAGACACTTGCTTCAAGACAACGGGACTTTCAGATGTGATAGGGAATGTGCCAGGTGTGTGCATGCCTTGTAATCGTGTACGAACACTCAAATTAATAGCTTGTGCTGACAGCAAAAGTAGCAACCTCCGCAGCGACGTGCGCGGTACTGTATTTCGAGGTTCAAACTTCAAAGGCAAGGCAACCACTTCAAGATGACCGGACTTTTAGATGCGATAGAAACTGTGCCAGGTGCGTGCATGCATTGGCATCGTATATAAGCACTTAAACTAACAATTTATGCCAACAGCAAAAATCCTAACATCCACAGCGACGTGCACGACTCCGATTTCCACCTCAGATGCCCAGCTCATCCAATGGTTCATTCACCATTACGCAGGTGCATACCATGTTCAACCACTGCCCACTGTTTATCTTACTTTTGTTTTCTTTCTAGTAAATACCCAAAGCTGTGGCCCCAAAGCCAAAGCTGGCCTAAGCCCCCCAAAGCCGGGGACTCAGCCCTGGTGTCATATTTAACAAAGCCAGAGCCCCCAAATGCCGAGCCAAAGCTGCGGCTTTTGAGCCGAGCCGGGCCGGCAAATCACTAATCACCGGCATCACCCTGTAATCTGGTAAATTTGGTCTTAACTTCTTGGTTCCCCTCTGTGAGTGCCCTCCACTAACAAGTAGCCTCTTCCCTTAGATCAATGTGCCTTCTCTGCTAACTTCTCTATTTCCTGAACCCTCCATGCCAACCCCCATGCGCTTGACCACCAAACTGAGATAAGTTTCAGTTTACTCTAACTCACTGCATGCTGACATCAATTTCAAGGTATTACAGCTTTACGGCTACACATCTTGACCAGCTGATGGCAATCTGGCTGGGTTGGGTTCTGCTGTTGTTACTGTACTGTCTTACAGCTGTAGTTACATTGTTTGTATGCCCATAAATATTCAATAAATATATTTCTTTTTTTCATATGAGAATTGAAAAAAGAGGGAATACAGCTGATACAGTTTTGATTTGCAACTGTATACTGTGTAAGATATACTGTTTATATTGCACGATTTGTTCATTTATTGTTTAGTTTAAGTATTTTTACAACCCAACCTTTTGCACCACGAAATGTTCACACTTTACCCAAATTTTGTGATTTTGTCATATTTTTGTATAGTTTTGCATATCCAATGCAAAACACGGTAAATTTTAACATTTCGCTTTTTCCTGATGAGTCAAGCTTTCAAAGCTCTTGCGTCAGCTTGCGCTGCAAGTTATCCTTCCAGTGGTTAACAAGCGTGAGATGACTTTCCGTACCACGTCGACCGTCTTGAAAACATTCACAGCTACGCTGTCGGAACATTCACGCAATGCGGAGGCCGACAGAACGCTTTCTAAATACCCATACAAAGTCAGAAGATGGTGTAGGCATAACGACCTAAGCGGAACGCACGATCTTTGTGAGTAGCTGGCCGGGAATGAGTTCGTCGTAGACAAGCTGGCAACATTGAAGCCTTGGCCCCTCGAGTCGCTTGATCTGCTGCTTCAGAATGATTTCTAACGCAACAATCCAGCGAAGAGTGCAGGCGTCGACCTCTGACCCTCCGCAACAGTACCGAGAAACGAGATAGGAGCTCCGCACGAACCGATGGATTGTATAATATAGTCCGAATACCTCCATCCTTGACCCGGTCAAACGTGTCGGTTCTCTTTATGCCAGCTTTGGAAAGGAACGAGCAGGAGATGCGAGAACCACCAGAGAGCTCGTTAAGCGATATGACGTTCGTATTGCTGATCATAACGCCCTGCCCCAAATTCTGCCCCATGTTGATCATCAGCACGCATCTGTAGCGGCGAACGATATCATAGGACCGTAGAGACACTTTCTCACAGAGCCAAGGAAGTTGGAAGATAGTTAGCTTGACAGCTTGACGAGCCACCTACATCGGACAGCGCGAGGGCACTAAGCACCTGGTCCGAGATTTGCCAGGGGGTCGATGTTTTGGGCCGCCAGATGGAGGACACCATCACGTAAGCCGAAAGTGCGCATCATTTCGTCATCGCTGCTCCCCGGCCAATGCGCCCCACTCACCGTCGTTCGCTATCTGCTCGCAAATATTCACCCTCATCGTCTCGTTCCCCTTCAAGTTCAACTTATTGTTGTGTGTTCGTGGACCACGATCGGGAATACAGTAGGAATAGCAGGGTACCTACTTTGCGTTCTTTGCCTTCACTTCCATTCGCCTTTACTTGCTTTCTCTTTCGCGTTGAAGAGCCTCCGCCTCCTCACCCCAGTCCTATCCCCTAGGCTCGTCTGTGTTCCCCTCACTCTGACTGCTTGGAAAAATCGTTTCGCACTCTGCCCTGCTCTCCTGATGCTATACCATTCATCTTTTTCGGCCATGGCTCCCCCCCTCATTCGCCAGCGATGTTGCTGACCGAGATGCGGCCCTCCGGGATAAAGCACGTTGGTCCAGAGAGACCCTTCATTGACCAACAATTTCGGACCTGCTTTACTTGCCAAGTACCAACCAAAATGCATCTAGTATTCAGCGTGCATTGAAAAACGCAAGGAGACTATCTTGGTATTTTCTTTTCCCCGCCGGCAGTCATTTGGTGTTTACCCTTATCGTGAAACAGTAAAAGAATATGGGGTCGAAAACCCGAGTCGCTACTCACAAATCACTAGAACTTCGATCCAGAGCTCTACGAGCTCTAGTTTAGTTCGCGCGGGAGATGCGACACTTGGATATCTGGTTCAGCTATTCCAAAACTTACTGCTATTCCCACAGTTTCTTCCGAGGAAAGTCTCCCCATCGGCGGCCCTCGCACTCCTGTTTGTTCTGTAAGCTGGTATCCGCGCTCATTTCGCTACGAATGATGACAGCCTTTGTCTAGATGGACGTGAGTTCGAATGACCGGGCTTCGTACACGGTACCTTCGTCCCGTTCTGTCTCATGTTCGGCGAAGATTTTCGCAGCATGCCTATCGTGAAAGCCTCGGCTGAAGACTCATTCAGTCCGGAAAGTATTTGGGACTTTGGAATGGCGATCACAAACGCCCGGTACGTGCAGTGTATGATAGCCCAGTCTTTTACCACGGACCGCACACCAGGACAGAAGGCATTTTAATTGTATCCTGCAGTTTGAAGATCCACAACCTGCGAAATCTAGAGCTATGTACCCTCTGCCAGCCTACCCTTTCGTCATTTCAACGACGTGCATCCCGCCATCTCTGTTACCGATGTGAGTATTCTTCGGGACTGTCGATCGTACTTCACGCTTGAAGCTCGACGCGAGGAACTCCGCACTCGTCGCGCTCACCACACACCAAGGTTTCCGGTCGGCACATCTACACGAAGAGGATTTTATGCCCCTCTACGTAGCCGCGGGTGCTGGTGAGGGAGGGGTATACGTGCTATATGGGCGTTACTGATTCCAGGCGGTATTCAGAGTATGAATGTTGGATCGAAAGTGTCAAAGTAAATGGTTCCTTACAGTTTCTGCCCAGTGAGCCTGACCGTCATCGAGGTAGTATAAACGGAGACGTCACAGTCACCGCGGGGAGACACAAGGGATACTAGAGGCCTTAAATATATACGCCGGTCAGTAGCTAATAAGTACAGTAAAGGTAATGACGAAACGTGTATTATCTTACATAATATCAAACTCGGCAGAGCGGTAGTAACACGAGAACCAGAGCGACGCGAACGCAATGGTAAAGAGATAAATGTACTGGCGTCACGGGAGGGACAGAATGAGCAAAACAAGAACGACGGAGTCAAAGAAATACGAGATCATCAAAGGGGAAGAAAGAAAATGATTCAAGCACAGAAAACGAAAGAGGGCGGAAATACCGAAGTTGAAGTACCGCACTAAGACTGTTGTCGAGATATCCGCGGCGCACATTTCGCACTGCTACGGGCAGGGTGTAAATACGAAAGCAACGATTCGAAGAATCCCGAGTGCTCACAGATAATTCGCGGTCATGCGCCGTAATGAACAAAGTTTACCCATCGCTCCAGCGAGATCCGCCTCTTCCGCCGCAGCTTCTTCACCGCAAACCGGAGCGCTTTCGCAGATCGTTCATGGTACGGCATCCCTTGTTCTCGCCTCGAATTCGAGAAGAGCGCCTTGTAGAAATTCTCCGCCAGGTCTGGGCCATCCTCGTCCAACATCGCCCACATCGTGCCGACCACGCTCCGGAATCCGGAATATTGTACCGCAGCCGTCAAGTGCAGGGCTTCGTCTATGACACTTCCTTCCGTCACCTCGGCCGTGTGACATGCAGAAAGAAATGCGAATTCGGCAGTGGGAAGATGCGAACGCACGATCTCGAGTAGTGTAAGGCGATCGCCTCCATAAAGTTCGAATCCGGACTCGAATGGTTTTCCAGCCTCCAGGGTGCCGTGGCACGCAAAGTGGACAAATTGGTGGTGCTGGAAGCTATCGAGAACAGTAGTTGGTGTGGCCGCTGCTGAGATGAGACTTGTCACGTCAGTATCGAGAGCTCGGACAACTTGTATCTCGCCTCCCACAGTTGGAAGCGATGGGTCGGTTTGCGCCACAAGAAGTACGGAAGGGCGAACCGGAGATCGCGAACCGAAATCACGATTACGGGATTGGATGAGGGCAGACAGGGATGGGGTATAGGAACAGATGTAGAGATCCAAGAAATAGCGTGGCTCGCTGTCGGGCGATGGGATTGGACCCATTGCATGGAGGGGAAGAGAACAAAAGACGGACGTTGGGCACCACCAAATCCGTGACTGTTCAGGTACTCGAAGTTGATGGAGTCGGTCCAGAACTGGCTTTCCAATGAGCTCGTATAGCTCCGCGAGAACGGAAGCAAGGGTGTCGTCGTATTTACTTGAATCGAGCCCATCTGTGTCTCGCGAATCCAATAGCTTGTCCCTTAATGTGTTCGCGCGGTTGTAGAAGTCAGTAGGGGTCGGAACGAGGGAGGGGGACGTGTTAAAAAGAAGAATAAGAATATCAGAGCGGAACTTGGAGTGATTTATGATTATGACAGGACCAGACGAGGCGGCATAACGGAGTGTGTCAAACGATGGGGAAGTCAGAAAGCGGTGGAAGCCCGGCAATTCTCGAATGTTCGAAATGAGCTCGTCGCGTTCCTTCAAGAGCCCGCGTTGCCTCAGCAGTACACGACCGAATTTGTCCCCCGCCCTAACGTCGTGGTCTACGACATCGTCCAAGCCTAATTCATGGCTCGGTGGGATCGACTTAGTGAGCTCCTCGAGTTCTCGGCTAACTGATGTGAACTTTTCTCCTAAATCTAGGTCTGCCTTGAGAAGTTGATCGGTCGAAGTACGGAGGCGACGCATCTCGGACCAAAGTAATGACCTCCCTCGTTCGAGGGTCTCTATCGCTCCCTCAACTTGACCCAGGTCGAGCTGGTACGAGGCATAGTCCAGCGGCAACTTATAATGCTCGCCATCCGCGGCAAGAGTCGTGTGCTGTAACTGCAAAATTGGTGCAAAATGGAGAGTGTCTTGCATCAATGAAAAAGCGGTCTCGTAAGCTGTAGGGACAGAAGGATGTTGACTAGCTCGCGCAAGTGATGCCCAGACGCAGGCAAAATAGAATCGATGCGGCAAGCTTAGCACCCCACATGAATCGTTGAGAATATGGGGGAATAGATCTACCATTCTATGCACGTCTTGCGTAAGGTGGGCTGGAGACATCTGGGAGCGGATGGTCAAAGACCTGGACAACTGCGCATTCGCCAAGAGACGCAGAATCTTTGGCAATGGACGCGCCAAAAGTTGATGTTGTATTTTCATCGACTCGTTAAGATACTCGATCTTGTTTGTGCGCTCGAATGCTTCAAAAAGGATGTCGCTGAGTAGTCGTGGCGCATGTAGATCATTCGGATTGGATGAAGCAAGAATGGATCGGCCCAACTCGATTGTTTCGTCGACGTCAGCGATGACGTAATCACAGAAATGGTCGAGAAGTACGAAAAGGGGGTGCGTCTCATCTGCCACTGGCCAAGGAGGCAGCAGATAGCTGGATGATGGTTCAAGGCGACCGATTGGACCGAAGTTTTGGAAACGGTTATTCGCGGCATTTTCCAGGACGTGAGACCAAGCAGGATACAGTACTTCTTGGGGAGAAGATGCGGCAAGAAATGCACGAGCGCGATATATTGCCTCCTCGGAATTTTCGGGGTCATCATTCATTGCAGATCGAATCACCGCCAGATCTGCTACGACCTTTTGACATTTAGCTACGAATTTATCTCCGAGGGAACCGGAATGAATCGCTTCTTCCAGGATTGATACAGCTTCGTCTAATTCGTCCTTCGCAGTATGGTAATAATAGTGAATGATGAGATATTTGCCAAGGAAGAAGTGAACCGCTCGCATTTCCGGTTTGTGCATCCTTGCCAGTCGCAGGCACTTGATAATTTGATTCAATGGTTGATCCGGGAATGGATCTGGAAGATCGGAACAGAGTGCCTCGGCAAAAATTGTGATGGCACGGGTGGTGTCAGCACTGGACGGATCCAAGGTGAGGAGTTCGTGCGTGAGGATTGCCATCTCCTCAACGGTCTGTACTACGTCACTGGCTTTTAATTTCATCTGAACTGCCAATGTTTGCACCAGAAATGCGGTGACTGACTGGCGCAGGGACGCGAACGGTGCATGAGCCGGGTCACGAAGATAACGGAGGTATCTTGCTGCGGAAATGATATCTTCGGTTTCCATGGAAACCGTTGAGCGCAGGTAAAGCGAGAGAGCGAGGTGATATAAAACTACGCCAATAAACGGACCATGTGCAAGCCACGAAAGGGGGGAGAAGAGTAGAGATTCGGTTAAATGAAGGATTGACCTGTCGAGGTCGTCCTTTTGATTTAACAGGTCATAGCGATCGGAAAGCGCGTCAGCTAGAAAATAGGCACAGATAGGGCGATTAGGATGTGATGGAGGTAAGGCTGAGAGCATCTGCTTGAATTTCGAGATATCGGCAGCAATTTCGTGGATCGGTCCTGTGAACGAGGGCCCCAACCAAGTCAGCGGGGAGCAGTTATAGAAAGCCAGACTAGTGCTGAGAGTATTAGGACTTACTCGGTAGGTCGTCCATACTTAACAGCTTAACCTCTCACAAGAATCTGAACATGAACCACAGACCAGTGATGAAAAGATTTGGGCTGGTTGAGGCAAAAGGAAGAGGAAGAAGACAAATGAGTCCCTTTCAACAGCCCTCGGATGCTGGTAGAGACACAAGCCACTCCAATCGCACCACGCCTTGACAAGGTGTGCTATCGTGCTCAGGCATTTGAAAATGCACAAACAGTGTGAAATTTTTAAAGATTGGGGTAGATCACCACTTTCCTGCCATCTTTTTGAGTCAAATAAATTACCCTATCTACAGTATGATATTCAGATACGGGATCACAAACAAAAATTAGGATCAGTTGGAGTCTACAACAGCGGCACAACAAAAAATACAGGGCAGTCGTTTTTGACTGGTTTCTGAGTGCACAGACCCCAACAATACCCTAAACAAAGTGAAAATCAGCCAAGCTGGGGTAGTATCAATTATCAGAAGGGCTCCAGAGGACAATTTTCGGCCCACCAGAATAATGCGATGGATTTGTGGAGAGGAAAGACATGAAATGGACACCAGAGTGTGACAATGATGGTCGGCAATGGAATGGTCACATGGTCACAGGTCACCGGTCACCGGTCTAACTGATCGCCACCTTCCATTCCCTCTGACTGTCGACACCAGCCTCGTTCACTACGTTCACCATCTACTCGCATATACCCATATTTAACGTCTCGTTCCCTTCAACTTCAACTTTTCGTTGCCTGTTCCTGGACCACAATTCGAAGTGCAGAGGAATCATAGAACGCCACCTGCTTTTCCTTCTTTTCCTTCACTTCCATTTGCCTTTACTTTACTTTCTCTTTCGCATCGAACCGCCTCTGCCTCCTTTCCCTAGTCCTATCCCCTAGACTCGTCTGTGTCCCCTTCACTCCCACTGCAAAATCGTCTCGCACTCTGCCCGGCTCTCCTGATCCTATACCGTCCATCTTTTTTGGCCATGGCTCTCCGCTCCCCTCAATCCAGCGATCTTGTGGATCAAGATGGGGCGGCACCCCGCGATCAAGCACGTTGGTTCATAGAGTCGCCAACTTCCTGCGTGACTTCGGGCCCGCTTTACTTGTCATGTTCCAACCGAAGGGTATCCCATGATTTCAGCGCACACTGGGAAATGCAAGAGAGAAAGTTGGTGCGTCTTCCGTGGCCATTTGATGTTCACCCTTATCGTGAACGGTAACCGACCTTGGAGACGAGAACCCCGGTTGCTACTGATGGATTACCATAACTTCGATCCAGAGCCCTACGAGCTCAATGTCAGTTCGCGGCGATGCGACACTTTTCCAGACATTCCGGTTCAGCAGTACCAAAATGCACTGCTACACCCACAATTGTTCTCTGGAAACTCTCCCCGGCGAAGATTCCCGAAGAGTGCCCATCGTGCAGGCATTGGTTGATGGATAATTGATTCCGGAAAGTAATGGGGACTTCGGCAAGACAATTCCAGGCCTCCGGTGCGTGCAGGAAGTAATGGCCTAACCTTTGACCACGATTGAACAGCGCACCACGCATCTTAACTCTGTCTGGCAGTTTGACGATCCACACTCTGTGAAACCTTCGTCCCGAAACTGCCCGTGCACCCTTTCGTCGATTCAACGACGCCGTGAATCCCGCTATTTCTGTTGCCGATGTGAGTTTTCTTCCAAACTGTTGACCATACTTAGAATCTCGATGCAGGGACGTATGCGCTATGTTTTTCGGTTAGCACATCCTCACAAAGACCATTTTATGCCCATTGACGTAGCCGTGGGTACTGGTGAAGGGAGGGTATCTGTACTATCCGTGCTTTACAGATTCCAGTCGGTCGCATTCGGAGTATGATCGATTTGATCGAGGCGGTCAAAGTAAATGGTTCGTTACATGATCTGCACGTGGAGCGTTATCGAGGTAGAAATAAACTGAGAGGTAACAATAACCGCGAGGAGACACGGCCCTAAATATATGCTGGTCAGTAGCTAGTAAGAACTGTGAACGTAATGACGAGACGAGACGAGTGCTAAGGAATAGCGTCGTGCAAATATCGGCTGAGCAACACGAACAGGATAACACGAGCACCAGAGAGGACGCAAAGGTAAAAAGGTAGAAAAGTATTAGCAGTGTCGCAGAGGAAACTGCATAAGCAAAACAAGAAGAACGACGGATTCAAAGCAATGTGGTATCATCAAAAGGGACGAAAGAAATTGATCCAGGCGAAAAGAAATTGGATAAGGGCGTGGATGCGAAGTAGAAGTTCCATACTAAGACCATTGTCGAGAAAGGCGTGCACATTGCGCACTGCTACGGACAGGGTGTAAACACGAAAGCAATTATTTGAACAATTCCGAGCACTCACAGATAATCGCAGTCATGCGCCGTAATGAACGAAATTGACCCATCTCTCCAGGGTGATTTTTCTCTTCCGCCGCAACTTCTTCACCGCAAATTGGAGTGCTTTCGCAGATCTTTCATGGTACGGTATCCCCTGTTCTCGCCTCGAATTCGAGAAGAGCTTCTTGTAGAAATTCTCCGCTAGGTCCCGACCGTCTTCGTCCACCATAGCCCACATCGTGCCGACCACACTCCGGAATCCGGAGTATTGCACCGCAGCAGCCAAGTGCAGGCCTTCGTCGATGATGCTTCCTTCCGTCACCTCGGCCGTATGACAAGCAGAGAGAAATGCGAATTCGGCAGTGGGTAGATGCGAGCGCACAATCTCGAGAAGGGTAAGGCGCTCGTGTCCATAAAGTTCGAATCCGGCCTCAAATGGTTTTCCAACCTCCAGTGTGCCGTGGCAGGCAAAGTGCACAAACTGGTGGTGTCGAAAACCATCGAGAACTGCAGCAGGTGTGGCCGCTTCTGAGATGAGACTTGTCACCTCTGTTTCGAGAGCTCGGACGACCTGTATCTCACCTCCAACTGTTGGAAGAGACGGGTCAGTTTGCGCCACGAGGAGTATGGAGGGGAGATCCGAAGATCGGGAACCGGGATCACAATTACGGGATTGGAGAGCGGACAGTGATGGAGTATAGGAACAGATGTAGAGATCCAAGAAATAACGTAGCTCGCCGTCATCCGAAGGGACTGGACCCATGGCATGGAGAGGAAGGGAACAGAACACTGACGTCGGGCACCACCAGATACGGGAATGATCTCGTACTTGAAGTTGACAGAGTCGGTCCATAACCGGTTTTCCAATGAGCTCGTACAGCTCCACGAGAACAGAGGCAAGGGTTTGATCGTATTCATTTGAATCGAGCCCGTCTTTCGCTCGCGAGCGCAATAACTCGTCCTTTAATGCCTCAGCACGGTCGTAAAAATCAGCAGGGGTCGGAATGAGGGAGGGGGACGCGTTGTGAAGAAGAATGATGATATCAGAACGCCATTCGGAGTGGTTGATAATGATAACAGGACCGGACGAGGCGGCAGAACGGAGAGTGTCGAATGATGGCGATGTCAGAAAGCGGTCGCAGCCTGGCAAGGCTCGTATTTGCGAAATGAGCTTGTTGCGATCCTTCAAAAGCCCACGTTGCCTCAGCATGACACGACCGAATGAGTCCACTGCCCTGACATCGTCGGCTCTGTCATCATCCATGTTCAATTTGTGGCTTGGTGGGATCGACTTGGTGAGCTCCTCGAGTTCTCGGCTGATCGCTGAGAACTTGTCTCCTAACTGTGGGTCTACATGCTGAAGTGTATCGATTGAAGCACGGAGGTGACGCATCTCGGACCAAAGTAAGGCTCTCCCTCGTTCGAGAGTATCGATCGCTTCCCCGAGTTGACCCTGGTCGACCTGATAAGAGGCGTAGTCCAGTGGCATCTTACTATGCCAGTGGCCATGTTTGGCAAAAGTGGCATGCTGCAGCTGCACAGTTGGTGCAAAAAAAAGAATGTCTTGCATCAACGAGAAAGCAGTTTCGTACGCTGTGGAGATGGAGGGGTGTCGGCTACGTCGCGCAGCATCCGCCCAGATGCATGCATAATTGAATCGATGAAGCAGGCCAGATGACCCGTCGTTGAGACTCTGCGGGACTAGTTCTGCCACTTCATGCAGGTCTTGCGTATAGTGACCTGGAGAAATATTGGAGCGGCCGCGCAAAGAAACGGCGAGCCGATAAGTCACGCTGAAAAGCAGATCCATTGGTGGCGAACGCGCCAAAAGTTGACGGGTTGTGTTAATCGACTCGTTAAGATACTCGATCTTGTTTGTGCGCACGAATGCTGCAACAAGGATGTTGCCGAATGCGTCTATTGAATATAGGTCACTCGGATTAGATGAAGCAAGAATGGTTCGGCCCGATTCGATAGCTTCGTCGATATCAGTGATGTCGTTATTGCAGATCCCTGAGAAAAGTCCTCTAAGGTGCGGCGTCTTCCGGGTTAGGTCGGAACCGTCAGCCAGTACAGACGACAGAGGAGGTCGGAAATCGCTAGATGATGCCTCAATGCCGTCGATTGGACCGAAGTATTCGAAACGTTGCTTCGCGACATATCCCAGGACGTAAGACAATGCAGGATAGAGGGGATCTTCGACAGAAGATGAGGCAAGAAAGGTACGAGTACGATACATTCCCTCCTCTAAACATTCTGGGCTCTTAAATTGGCTGATCGCTAGAAGTGGAGCAATCTTTTGACATTGGGCCACGAATTTATCTCCAGGAAGATTGGAAGCAATCGTTTCATCGATGATGGACATGGTTTCCTCATAATCGTCGTCCGCACCAGTGTTAAAGTAGCGCTGTGTGAGGCATTTGGAGAGGTAGAAGTGAACCTCTCGCAGTTCCGGTCTGTGTATCCTCGCCAGCCGCAGGCATTCGATAATTTGATTCAACGGTTGATCCGGGAATGAATCAGGGAGGTTGCTTGCTATTGCATTGACAAAGAGTGCGATGGCGTGGTTGGTGTCGTCGCAGGAGGGATCCGAGGTGAGGAGTTCGTGTGTGAGGACTGCCATCTCCTCAAGGGTTTGTACTACGTTGCTGGCTTTCAACTCCATCTGAAATTCCAACGTTGCCACGAGACATGTGGTGACGAACTGGCGCGAGAAGGTGAACGGTGGGTGAGCTGGGTCTCGAAGACGGCGGAAGCATTTCGCTGCGGAAATGACATCTCCGGGTTCCTTGGACACTCTTGAGCGCAGGAGAAGCGAGTTTGCGAGCAAAGATAAAAATACAAAGATCCTCGGACCGTGTGCAAGCCACGAACGGGGGGAGGAGACCAGTGATTCCGTCAAATAAAGGATTGACTTGTCGATGTCCTCCCTTTGATCGAACAGCACATAGCGCTTGAGAAGCTGCAAAGCCAGAAAACTGGCGCAGATGGGACGACGAGGATGATGTCGAGGTAATACTGAGAGCCCCAGCCGGTATCGAGAGATTTCAGCTGCGATTTGATGCGGTTCTATAAACGAGGGCCACAACTGAGTCAACAGGGACCGGCATGGGAAACAAGACACAGCGGCCTAGAGAATTAGGACTTACTCGGTAGACTGTCCATGCTTGACCTCTCGACAAAAGGAAGGTAAATCGCTGGTTGGTGAGGAGACGAGTTGGGCTAGTGGGGCGAAAGAAAGAGGAACGGGACGAACGGGACCCTTTTCAGCAGCCCTCGGACGCTGGTAGCACTCGGACGCCGGTACGAGCAAGCAACCACACCACACCTCCAGCAGGTGAATCAAATGAAATCGGCGACTACACGAAATACACGCGACTTTGGGCGTCTGTAAGGTGAAATGCCTGGCGGGGACGCCACCAAGGACAACACTAGCCCGACAGGCTCTATAGCCTATGTGACATGTGACAGAGGACGAGTCGAGCTTCATGATTCATAAGACGGGCAGGCTGCAGAACAGTGCGGCCCATCTTAAATGAGATATAATATTTTCCTCTCAACTTAAGCCTTAGTACTCGGTCAATAAGAAGGGTGAAAATCGAGGCAAAATGTTGCGTGGCGGTGAAAGTGGCTCAAGAAAGGGTGTTGGATAATTGGTTTTGACGGAGGACAGCAAGGAGGACAGCCATTGTGTGAGGTGGTGGCCATGATGGATGGTCACGGTACGTGCATGCTTGGGTGCATGATCAGAAACTATGATCGGAAGCCACTCACGGAGGAAGAATCAAATCACACTGAAATTTTATCTGTGTGTCTTGGGGTTTGTGTGAATATTAATCCCGTGTGCACTGCCCGTTCGTAGCCGTACATGCAAGGGCTCATTCAAATTAATGCGCTCATTTCTCAGAGGTTATAGGTATCGCGTGGCTTGAGTGAGGCTGTCGTTCCACAACGGATTTCGGACCGGAAGTAGAAATATGTGTATTGGGATGGTTGCAAGGATGGTTGCACGCAACACGATTAATACGGAGCGTGGAGGAACTGAAGCCCGCAATGGCAAGGGCCTGACTAAGGCGTAGCATCCGCCTGCTAGAGGTCGTGTTCAAGAACGTGCACGAACACACGATGAACACTTAGAGGGGAAAGGGGCAGAGGGCACCACTGGGGCTATATATGTGATCGGATCGCAAACATAAGGAGAGGTCAATGAGGTTGATGGAGATTGTCAAAGGGGATAACTGATGTGACGATGGCGCCGAGTCGGACGTGAGGCAAATCGCTTGCACTGAGGTAGCTTCACTGCGAAACGAAGCTAAAGACCTTTCGAAATATGGCACACCATACTCACACCCTGCCCTCGTCTTGAATTTGAAATCGATGCCCTGTAAAAATGTTTCGTCAGATCCCGGGTATCTTCATCCACCTTTGCCAACATCGCATCAACACAATTGAGAACCCACAGAATTGTGCCGCGGCTGCAAGGTGCAGTACCTCATCTGACTCTCTGATATACTTCCTTTAGCTGTATGGTGGGAAGAAAGAAATGCAAATTTGGCAGTAGGGTGATGAGGATATAGACTATGATCTCGAGAGGTGCCAGGCGCTCATCTCGAACTCAGCGTCTAATGATTCGCGCTACCGTGAGGCGCAAAGTGAACAAAGCGGTGATGCTGGGAGTCGCAGGTGCCTCCTGCATTCCGTTAATTCATAAGCTCAGATTGGAGTGAGTCACACATATATACCAACGACAATCACTCGGGGTTTTGGAGAGATCAGTCTCGCAGGGGTAACTGAGTCACAACTTACCCCAAACGGTGGAGGAACAGGGGTCCGCTGAGCCACCCGTCTCGCGCACAATAAAAAAGAAAATAGGAGGAAGAAAGAAAGCACCGCAAGGGTATTACTTGCAGTTAGATAAGGAGTAAAAGAAAAACGACTGGAACAACACCAAACACGACAGAGCTCCAGGATCTACGCCTCAAACACCCGCAACGATCCTGTATGATGTCGTGTTAACCTAGCGCTGAGACAGGAAGAAAGTCAGGACGCACTCAGCTTTATTGAGCGCCTGGACCATACTGACAACTTCCTTCCGGCGAGCGACGACCATCTTGCTCTCCTTGAGTAGGTCCTCAAGCACATAAGGCTTGTAAAGTTCCTGCAGTAGCTCGCGCTGCAGATTCTCCTTCGAGTGATTTACAAGCGTGAGTGAGATGGCTTCGCTTTGAGCACCATGTCGATCATCTCGCGCTTTACGATATTGAAATACGAGTGGATGAGCAGCTCTGCAGAGAGTAGTGAGCACCATTATAACGCGCGGTGAGAGGGGACGCACAGATGACTTCTGTTTCGAGCGTCTCACGATCGTTCAACGCGGCTTGCGGACGAATGACTTGCGGAGGCTGTGCGTGAGTCGCAAGCACGTGACAACACGATTCCACCTCGAGATCCTTGTTATTGTTCAGCTGTGCGGAGGTCAACTTTCCTTGTTTGGGCTCGGGCGTTGCAGGCTTGTTGGCGTTCAGGCGGTCCGTGACGAGTGCTATATCCTTGAAATAGGATTAAATAACTAATAGAAATAAGGGAAGAGACGCACCTTATGACTGTTGAGGCGTAGCACGCCTGCATCGCTACCCATGTCGGACACCAGCTTCGCTGTTGGCGTCATGGCCGTCTTGAAGAAATTCTCAACCACGCTTTTGAAACGCTCACGGAGCGCGGGATACCGACGGAAGGCTTGCTAAAATACCCAAAGTCAGAAGACGGAGTGCGCATAGCGATCTAAGCAGAACGCACGATCTTTAAAAGAAGTTGGCCGAGGATGCGGATGAGTTCGTCGTACACAAGCTGGCAGCATTTAAACCCAGGCTCCTCGAGCCGCTTGATCTGCTGCTTCACGATAACTTCAACGCAGCAGTTCCAACAAAGAGAGCAGGCGTCGAGCACTGACCTTCTGCGTCAGTACCGAGCAGCGAGATAAAAACTTTGGACGACAGATGAACTGTATAGAATAGTTCGAATGCATCCTTGACTTGGTCAAACGGATCGATTAAGCGATAGGTCGTTGTATTACCGTCTATAACTGTGCGGAACTCATTCGTGAATTCTGTGATTAAGCTTAACACGATGCTCGATGAGTTGCTGTCGCCAAGCGGTCCGCCAAGCGACAGGAGCTCTGCGTTGTACTTTTGTAGCTGCGAGGGGATGCGTGCTTTAATGTCTGGAAGCGTTGCGTGGATGCGGCCTGAAGTGGCCTCCAGCGTCAAAAAACTTAGTCATCATTCGAGAGCGTGCACATACTATGTTAAAGCTTGTGCGCCAGGAAAGGTGTGCCGCAGTATTGCGCCTTGCCTTGGTAAGCAGGATGGCTCTGGAAGAAGTGGCGTTCTGCATCAAGCGCCTGCTGGATTGGCTTGGACGTGTCAATATTACGCTGGCCACGGTTCACGACTGCTTCTGCAAAACCCTAAAAGTTGAAATTTGCTAATCTATGCAGAGTTTACCGATGGTTTAGCATAATTTGGCAAAATTGGCAAAATTTTGTCATTTCTGAGAATTTATCCAGATGATCACTTGGGGTGTTTAAGTGGAATTTTTATGCATTATTTTCCTAAATTATGCAATGTATACTGTATATTTACGATTAATTATCACCACATTTCTCAAAAGAATTTGATTTAAATATGCAAGGCATATCAAATATTTTCAACTTATAATCAATAATAATAAATATATTTTATTTAATATAATAAGCTAAGTACAAAGACGGCCACTGTCACGTGACCTACTGCACTTAGCACAGTTTTGTATGCAAGTCTTAGCTATGGTAACTATGGTGACAATCATTCAACACATGGGCAAGGAGCAGACGAGTTTGGACTCACTGGTTCAATAACATGACCACAGCTGGAGTGGAACCAGCTATGGTGGTGGTGTGGGAAGTGGATGTGCAACATATAATGGCCATAGTTGTCCTGCAACACTCCAAGGTGAGTAAGAGCCTGTCTGGCGGCGGAGTTGCCGTGTTGGGCATCAGCCAAAAGAGAAAATCATTTCTCATGGTTGCTGAACCCGGCAACGCGAGTGTCCGGTGCAATTTTTGGTGCCAGGTGAGACCTCGGTCGGATGCGACCACCCTGCCAAAAACATGGCCTCATGAGAAACGACTCTAGAGTCGTTTCTCTTTCATTTCTCTTTCTCATTCTCGCCTACGTGACACCAAACCGATTGCATTTGTATATTATGTAATCTAGATAAGTCGTAATAGTACAATGGCAATGATTTGTCCAAGAGTTCATTGATCCAAGATTGGCCCGTTAATCGAGATGTATGAACCGGGATCTTGTCATAGCAAGATGAGAATGCCAGCATGGTTTGTCTGACCACATTGCAGAGTATCAGGGTGACAGCCACAGCAAGGCACATCACAACAGTAGACAGCCCCTCGGCCCTAGCTCCAGGTATTTCTGTGAACAGAGTAGGTGAGGTTGTATGCACGTGGGGTGACAAGATAAGATAATCTATTATCTATTTGAGATAAATATGCTATGATAACCTTGTCGCGTTATGTTAATCAAGATCGTCACACATGTCACAAGTTCACGAGACCACATGAATTTGACAAGAATTCATTCTACGGTAACATGCGTTTGGGAACGCTGCCTCATTCTAGACAAGGTCGCATGTGGCCTCATTCTACCACCTGGCAGAATGAGGTCGCACACGGCAATGCAGATCCCCTCTTTCGCCGCCGGACAGGCTCTAAGAAAGAAAAAGTCAAAAAAAAAAGTCAAAGTGGCAAATGAGTTGGGTGGGAAAGATGAGTCATGGATGTGGGGTTGCGGCAGCAGAAGTAGGCATGATGGATGTGTGCATGGTGGACAGGGTCAGAATGAGGGTCAGAATGTTGGATAGCTTGGTGGACGTGGTGGCAAAGGGGAAAAGGAGCGGAGAGGTCAGAGTTGACCAGACACCATTATACTGTCTATAAAAGGGGTGCTTCCCATGCTTGGGCCAATAAACAAGGCCACTTCAATTTTTTTCCGAAGACTTGCTGTCATAATGATGAGTCATATTGTCATTGTGGCCGGCCCGGGTCCTGTTCCGCCAATTGTCACGGACGCATATATCTTTTTCTGTTTTCTGTGTTAAAGTCCTTATCATTAGATATGATAAGATGGTTAGTCACATGATGCCAACATGTGCATTTGTATTCGTCATCAAGGCACGTGATCCTGGGAAGGACCAGCCTTATCATTCATTAGACATGTGTACGTTATGATTGGTTAGAATGTCATGGAAGGACGTAGAACAATAGGGTAATGTAGATGACATGCTGTATTAGGTTTCAGTCAGCATTGTTCTATTATTAGGATGACGCATCAGCACAAGTAAGCACTTATGACACAGTGATCAGTAATCACAATAGAAGTGCTAAATATAGATACACGATGTGTCAGCCAGTAGTCATTCGTACTTACTCAGTAGATTAGTAAGTGACTCATTCCTAGTAATATATAAGACACCCTGTAGCGTCCTGAGTAGAGCCAACTTGTCCTCTTGGTTCTATCTCAGACTACTTTCTTGTGTGACACTGCTGTTATTACCTTGCATAAAGGTATCAAGTTCAGCACGCTCCACAGTGAGTAGTTCGGTGCGTGATCTATCTCCACGTCAGGCTTGAGTTGTCCTTGACGAGCCTGTTTCATTTTCAGCTTGCTTGACGTAGCCGATAGTCATCCGCTACACCAATCACCCTATGCTAAGTCAACCACAACTACAAGCTTGACTGCAACATTACGACAGAAATGTGGGAACGACCGCGACAATGACTGCCACACAACAACAGTCACGACAACTGTGACCACAATGGCAGTGGCGACACAGGGACACAACAACAGCTTGACAACAGCAGCATGTGAGGAGGTAACGGTGGCAATAGGTGGAGGTTGGCAGGAATGGGACCACAGTAGGACATCGTTACAGCAGTGTACAGTACCAATTGTATGAATTAAATAGAATCCTTTTGCTTCATTTCACCTGAAGTTGCATAAATTACCCTTGACACTTGAAAAGACGAAAAGACTATGCATAATGTACTAAATTCAGTAAATTTTCGGACTCTCAGCATAACTTCGCAAATTTCCACGTTCAGGGTTTTGCAGATGTGGGACGTAGCCCAAGCGTAGAAGGACGACACGGCCCGCAAGGATATCGACAACATCGGTACCAGCATCCCTAAGATCCTCGGGGTCAGCATCATCTGTGGAGTTGCAGAATATAGCCGATACTCACATTAAGTCAACCTTTGTTAGGACACCGATTGTTCGAGTACCCTCGGGGTTGACCTCCCGGGCCATCTTAAGACCATCTGAATTGGCCAAGTCGGTGTTGGCCGGGGTAACTGCGAGGATTATAAAGGCAGACTTGGAAATATACTTGAAAAGCATATCACGAATCTGATTCGCAATGACTTTGGGCTGGTCACCAATGGGAACCTTTGTTAATCCGGGTAAGTCGGCGAGTGTGAATGTGAGGACGTTGGGCGAGAAGATGCGCAAGTTGATGGGTTGGGACGAAATGCTTGCGCTACGTCCCGTCTTGGCCTCCGTGTCGCGGACAATGTCGACACGAATCTTGTTAAAGTCACACTTTCCATTAGGGAGATGGAGGAATTTGCCCCATTTGTTCTCGTTCATTCTTGGGTCCGCACTGGGGGCGGCTGCTAACAAGCAGCATTGTTATGACACCTACATTTTCTTTCTTATTTCTCACCCTTTCTTGATATTTATGACTCACGATGACTCTAGAAGGACACGTCGTCCTTAGCTAGGTGACAGGTCATCATTACCCATATGACTCAGTACTAGGACACTTTGTTGTGACTCAGTCCTAGTACTCTATTGTTCTCTGACTGTATTAGTGACGTGGACTTGGATACTGACACGTTAGTCTCTTAGTTTTCTATTGTTCTCCTTTACTATAAAGTCTCGTCCATAGGTAGCACATAGCCTTAGACTTGACTTCTTGTATCCTACGGTACTAGAGACAACAAGCAGAACCATCCCCACTCTTTCACTTGCATGATTAAGAACTTCCCTTTCATAACTCTTCTCACAGTCCTTGCTTGACTTAGCAGAGAGTTACTCGTCATCAGAAGCTTACTAAGTTCTCTTCGAACTTAGTACTCTCACACCGAACCACAGTCCAGACCCTTAGTGTTCCTGTCATCGTAAACGTAACCCACGTCGGGTGAACGTCCCTACCGTGACGTAACAGGCATGAAGCAAAGGGTATATAGTGAATGCGGCAAACGTACCTGCGTTGCCATTTGCTGTTGGCGCAGCAGTAGTTGCCGGCCTATGAATGAGTTGTAGAACCTATGTCTCGAAATAAGTGGCGAGTCAAGAGGCTCATACCAGGAGTGTGCATAACAATGCCGGAGCCTCGAGGCAAGAAATCATGACCAACAATGTTCTGCGGAAGCTATCAAAGGATGAATAGAGAAGATCATGGAAGCGCACCTCAAGGACTGAACTCTTCCCACTACTCTGACCGCCCAATGCAAATTTGAGGAAGGTCTATCTGTACATCACTTGAGGGACGACAGTGAAAATATCTTGTAATTTGTTGATGGTCGCAACAATCTGCTCCAAAACTTGTAGCCAATTTCCCTAGTGAAATAGAGAGACAAGCGGGGCTTGCGGGATGAGAAGGGGGTGAAGAGAGACAGAGTGACAGATGGTACGAGCAAGAGTGACTTGGAGCACAACCTAAGTTTCGCAGCAACAGCAAACCGCCGGATCCACACAAATTGCCGTGATAGGAGAGTACAGTCGACTTGCTCATAACACATAAGGTAATAATGCATAAATTTCATATTGTATAGCTTTTGGTCAGAATCACAGTAGGTCCCTGTGAAAACGGACTCATATTGCATACTGTATACTGTATAGGGCAGATCTACGATATATGCATTATGAAGAGGGCGCTTTGGGCGCTTTTTGGGCGCCAACACCGGGAACAGCTGAATTCGTCATAGCATTAGTGCTAATTTATTGACGTTTTGCAGCTTGTTGACGGCGTTTTTTGGTGTTCCAACCACCTTCTAAGCTCATCATGCCCAAAGAGGGGTGTACTTGAAAGATTTGTGGAAAGCCTGCACCCTACGTTCACAAAACAAAGCCCTCTGTGTCCAAGAAGGATGCACCCAAAACCTCTGCAAAGTCTTCTGTTTCTCAACAGCGCGAAAATTTGACACTTGCAGATTGGCTCACTGTTTTCAAGTTCATTGACGAGCATCCTGGCATCCCTCAAACACAAGTTGTCAACCACTTCAAGACTTGCAGGGAGGGTGCTCTTGTTTTCACACAGCCAACACTTTCCCGAAAACTCGAGCAACGCACAGAGCTCGAATCATGTGGCAACTCAAATCCAAGTGCACTGTCTGCAAAACGTCCACGCATTGTGACACGTCCCAATGTGGAGCGTGCCCTCTATCTGTGGGTCCTTCACACGGAGGAGGAGAAAGAGATGGTGAATGGGCCCATGTTACGTGTAAAGCGGAAGCGGTTTGAAGAGCTGCTCAAGGTTCCAGAGGAAGAACAGCTTCAAGGTGAAGGATGGATCATGCCCTTTTGCAAAGCCTACAGATTGAAGGAGTATTGACACCACGGAGAAGCAGGTTCTGTTGATGACCAAGCAGCAGAACAAGAGCACAAACATGTCCAGGAATTGATGAAGAAGTTTGCACCATGGGACAGATGGAATTTTGATGAGACAAGCTTATTTCCGAGGTGAGTTGTTCCCAACTTCCCATATTTCAATTCACAACTTAACTTATTGATGTCCATAAGAGCACCCCCTGACTGTGGACTGGCAACAAAGCACATGAGTGGAAAAAAGAACGAATGATTTCGAATCACAATTGCATTGGCATGCAATGCTGATGGCAGCGAGAAAATGCTGGCATTCTATATCGGGAAGTCGGCGAAACCAAAGTGCTTTAACAAAAAACCACCAAATGAACATGGCTTTTATTATCAGAACAATAAGAAAGCCTGGATGACGTCTGTGTTATTTGAGGAGTATGTATCACATGGAGAGATTAATGGGTTGATCAACTGATCACAAATTTACAGATGGCTCAAGAAATTTGATCTCAAAATGTGTCGTGAAGGCCGACACATCCTCCTGATGATTGATAATTTCTCTGGACATAGAGTTTCATATGAACCAACAAATATTCAGATGGAATTCTTCAAGCCAAATCTCACTTCCTTTGTCCAGCCACTTCATGCTGGAATCATCCGTTGTTTTAAGGCCCACTACCGTGCAAGCTTCTGTCAGCGTGCACTTTTGCTTGACGAGGCAGGAGAACGCGACATCTTCAAGATCACCTTGAAAGAAGGAATGATGTTGGCCGATGACACTTGGAAGGCAGTGTCTGCAAAAACAATTCTACACTGCTGGGACCATACACAGATCCAGCTGTAAGGATTCCATCTTGTTTTGTCTCACATTCAACTAATTTTCATCTACTAGAACTACCACAACGGCACCCCTTCCTCCCTATTCTGACTATGGTGCCTGGGAGATCCTTTGGCAGTTTGCAAGCTCAGATATGACACTTCCGGAGGCAGAAGCAAGGTTGTCTTCTCATCTAGGGGATCGCTTCAAGGACGATGACTAGCAGCCAGCCCTTAAAGCAGTGATGGATTCCGAAGGCGATGTTCTAAAGGCTCAGAGGGCTATTCAAGAATTGTTGGCCGCATGTGAGCAACCAAGATTTACCATCAGAATTCCCGCCCTGCACCCTCCACAGCTTGTTGCAACTGAAAACGAACTTCTTGCATCTGTTGAGAAGCTCAAAAGCAAGAATCGAGTCTTTGGGGAGCTTCCCACAGCTGAAGAACTCACAAATTCTGCACATGAGCACAAGGTCACAGAAGAGTCACCCTATGCCTTTCCTGGTGGTGATTTGGAAATTGTCGAGAAGGTGAGGTACGAGGAGCAGGTAAAACGTGGGGAGATCATAGAGATCGATGAGGAGGAGGAGGAAGGGGAACCAGACTCGGACGCAGACTCCAGTGACGTCACTCGACAGGAAACCATTCTGCTCATAAGTCAGCTTGAACACTTGTCAATCAGGTTTGGTGGTGGTGAGATGAACACTACAGATTTGACTCGTGAGTTGTGCCAGTTTCGTGGCCATCTGTTCCGTGAAGACCTGCAGAATGCGAGGCAAACAAGCCTCGACTCGTATTTCTTACCAGTGATGCCTTGACAACGGCTCTTGCCTTGATGTCACACATGTCACAAAATGTGACTTTTTTCGTACCAAATATATCTTATAATGTATAGGGAAAAGGCCTGGCCAACACATATACAGTATGAGCAAGTTGACTGTAATGACGTTCAGGTGCAAATATGAGCCTCCTTGTAAAACTTGGGTCACCAAAGAGCGTGCAGATGCAGGGGAGGATGCCTTGAAAGTAGAAGTCATAAGACTCCCCGCCGATATGGATCTCTTCGCATTCAAACTTCGGGCGCCCAGGCATCTCTTGATCGATGAGGCAATTGAGCTCTCGGGCATTGCGAAATGAGAGTCCTAGGTTATCAACCACCTATTTCATTTATTAGCTAGCTGTTAAATGGGCACATCATGATGAACATACACCGTCAATCGCAAGCAATTCAGTGACTGCAGTTGAGCCTGGCCCTCGGTTTTTTGACCATTGTGCAAATTCCCAATCACGCTTTGACTGGAATGGGAACCAAATGTTCTCCGCATGAAGTCCGCCCTGGAGACCTGGTACACTCTGGCCCATATCAGAAATTGGTAATACGACTGCTCCCGCGCTAGCCAGTGAAACAGCTTATATTACAGCTTTTGCGCACTTTCCGCTTAGCAGACCCACTCCACTCTCTCTACGCTCTGTAGAGCCTCGCCGACCTCGCCGCGCTCTCGCGCTTTCCCACGCTCTCCACACACACCTTGCACTGTATTCCGCGCTCACCCTGTGCACCGCCACACCTTCAGTACATGTGCTGCCGCACTTTCTTGACATCAGCGCTTTCCTGCGCCTTTCACTTGCACATCAGACCGCGTTCCCACACATCGGACCGCTTTCCCGCGCCTCGCCCGGTGTCCCCCTGGCTCCCCCTGTCCATATCGTACCATCCCTACCTTACCTTCCTGCCCTCACCCTTGTTCCTGGACTCCTTAGCTACACTTTTAGTATATAATGCATGTAACTACACCTTAGACCTTAGAGAATTTAGTACCCTTTTTCCCCCTCGTGTTTCTGATCTCTCAGAGCTCCGTGTAGCTCACCCCTCCCGTTCCCGACAGTGCCGCACACGCGCGTGGCCCTAGCGAAGCGAACCCGATGCAGCGCCTGCACCAGCGGTTGCGCCTACGAAGTATAGCGTCCTGCAGAGGCCTGCACAGACCTGATCGACCAGCTTCACACCCCACGAACTTGCGATACTTAAGCTGGTATTTCAGTGCTTAGCGCTGGCTTAGGGTATCATCAGGGCTCCAGCCAAAATGGAGGGAAAGTGCTCAACAAAAGGTGTCATATTCACAGGAACATGGTCTGGAGTTTCCGAAAGTCCAGGAAGGTCTGCGCCCAGTCCATTACTAGTGTTAGTGTCCACATGGTGCTGTTCGCCGCCTTCGTGGCTGTCAACTAATTCGCCGCTGTCTAGAATGGGTGGTCAAATTACTAGCATGATCAAACTAGTGAGATTACTCACCTGAAACACGGATCTCAGGACCAGTGGATGCCGAACCAAGTGGTGGCTCTGGTCCAGAGACACCTGGAGAACCAGATGCTGTGGGAAGACCTAGACAACTGAGGTAGAGGGCACGACAACCACTACGCATTGTCATGCTGAGGTGACGCGAATACCCGGCATGAGTGAAGTTTCGATTGCAACTCGCACAGATAATGGGACTCATGAACAACAAGAGTTGTGGGATACAGGATGATGGTGGTAATGACAAATAATGAAGAGCTATGTCACGGATGTAATTGGGGTGTACATACACAAGACTGCAAAGACAGTTAAGCATGCTCTAAAAAAATTATAAAGACGCGGCACATACCTGGTTGAACTACCCATCCCACCACCAGCCTCTCATTCCCATAGTCCTCCCTCCTAAACCATGCCCCAGCTATTATCCTGCCATACGAACATGGCACCTCGCAAGCGGTGGCAGAACACCACTGCAGAGATAGCTCCAGCAGCCCCTTCCATGACAGCTTCGACAGCTCCTCCCACGGCGACTTCGACAGTTCCTTCTACAATGACTCCCATGGTCCCTTCCATGAGCAGATCAGTACGTTCAAAGAAGGCCGGAAAAGGGAAGACGCACCAGGCCACTGAGCTTCCCCTGACGATTAGACTGTGGCGAGGAGCTGCAGCAGACGGATCAGGTATGTCATTATGTGAAGTGAAGGTGATATGAGGACTCACTTGTATCTTAGTTAACTTGGGAAAGCGTGCACTGTCCCCCGAAGAGGGCCCGACTGCGAACAGCAAACCCGGGGATGCCGTTCACCAAAGCTGTAAAAAGAAAGCCAAAGAATGTGGTTAGTTTGAGATAATCAAGATTGGAACGACTTACATTTGATAATCCTAGGTTCAGATCATACATATCCTCCTCTTCTTCAGTTGACAGACAAGGAGCCTGAGGATGCGTCAACTCAGAGTCACGCCACAGTCCTGCCAGCGACTCGTGGGAAAAAGCTGAGGCAAGGTGCGTGTCACATGTCATATTTGAGCCATGCGTGTCGTGTCACTAAATCAATGCACTCCTCTTTTGATGCCTCTAATATTAGTGGAGGCCCTCCTGGATCCCGATTCTGCTGGAGACCGCAATGCAGCTGACACTGACACAGAGTATTCTTCTTCAAGTGAAGATGAGGAATTGCCCAAACCCACGCAGGCGACTGGGTTTGCTCAGAGGGTGACAGTTGAGGTGCGTATTTTCTGCCAAACTTTTGGGTGGTATCATCACTCAAGGTCATTTAGAGACTGTCTTGGCCAGCCTGTGCTGCAGGCCAAACGGTGCATGAATGCCAGGGCGATGTCAGACGTGGTGCTGCACCTGACACAGTGCTGTCGTCCTTTGTTGGCGACAATACAATAATTCTGGGTTACAACCAAGAGGACCCAAACTTTTATTTGGATCTGTTAGGTACAGGTATGCCCGTAAATTTTTGCTGCTGGTGTCATTTACCTTGGGTCAATGATGCAGACCCCACTTCGTCAAGTATTCAAGTGTCGCATTCTCATTCCAAGGCTCATCAAGGAGCCAACTTCGGATTCACGCGTGAGTGAGGAGTTTGTGTCAACGGGACTGAAGGTATGTATTGGTACAGGTACAGCTTCCGATTCTCCTCTGTTGACGACCCCCACTGCCAATGATCACGAAGACAGAAAGCCGGGTGAGTACACCATGCACGTTGCCTTTACTCCATCTAACAATATGTCAATGTAGTCACCCCCCCAGAATGGCCAGCTGAAACAAATCTGCACACCAATAGGTCGGGGAAGCTCAAGCTCATGGATCAGAGTCGGCTCATACAAGACGTAATTACGGAATCTTTCACCTTCCTTCGTGCTTCCATCATTCTCGAACACACGTTTCCTGATCCCGTGCTCACTGGTACCTTTGTGATGAGAGCACTTGTCAGTGCAACTTCTAAGGACACAAGTGCAGCGTCTATCTGTCATCGGATTCTCAACGACCATGCTTATCTGGCCAAGATCATAGCATTGGTATGTTGTAGTAGTCCATAGATTTATTTATTGTTAACAAATGAGTCCAGCCACGCGCACGAATCAGCGTTTTTCGTGCAGAGGTGAAGGAGCGCTGCGTGACTTCTGTCTCGCTTTTGATCAACGTCCAAGAATCAAAAGCTGCCTTTGGTGAACTGATCGACAAGCAACTCAACGACAATTATAACTACATCTTCCCAAGGCATTCGAACATAGGTTTTCTCTCACATTCAGATTTTAGCTTTCACTGACTAAGATGCTACCTGTAGGGCAACATTCTCAGCGTGCCTGCACTCTGCAGTCACCCATACCGCAGCCCAATCATAATCTCTGTAATTCGTGACCTTTTCTTCACAGGACGTGTGTCATTTGTCACACGGAACCAGAGCCTTTTCCCCTCTCATTGGGCATCGGATGGAGCAGTCAATTGGGAGGTTTCGAAGTTGATGGTTGCCCTTGTCGCGACTGCAGTACATTTTTCTTTTTTTGCTTGTTGTTCACTCACTAATCAACTTCGGATATCAAGTATTATGCGGCGCTCAATGAGTGGCTCATGGGTGAGCGCAAGCACTTTGACTTCACTACAAGCATGAATCTAGATGTCTACAATGGACACATCAACTCCCTGGATAAAATCGAGAGCACGCAGAGGGGCTTTTATCATAGAATGATGGCTGACATATACCATCTTGCATCGTAGGTTCCCCTTCACCAAGTTCCCAACTCATTTCACTAACTTTTATTAGCTCATGTGTAGGCCAACCTCCCCTTCCGATCCCGACACTGGATATGAGCATGTTGGAGTTCTTTGAAGATGAGGATTGAGTCATTCCAAGGCTGCGGCCATATACCCGAGAAGTATCTCTGTTACCATACAACACTTTAATCATGCTCTGCCACTTGTTTAGCCTTCTTAGCTGGTTCTTAACCACTCATTAAGCGTCTTTTGCAATTTCTTAACTCTTACTTTAGCTTTAAATGAACACCAATTTAATGTTATTTGAATGATAAATTTCTACAAATTTGAAGTGTGAAAATTAGTTCAAATTTAAAGATAAATTTGTGCACATTGACGAGGGGGATAATTAAAACGGTAAATGGGCGCTTATGCGTTAATTAACGTTAATTAGCGTTAATTAACGGCCGAGGTTTTTCCCGATGTATTTGGCTCGCGAGTGCAATAACTTGTCCTTTAATGTGTTCGCACGGTTGTAGAAATCGGATGGGGTAGGAATGAGGGAGGGGGACGCGTTGTAGAGAAGAATAAGGATATCAGAACGCCATTCGGAGTGGTTGATAATGATGACAGGACCGGATGAGGCGGCGGAACGGAGTGTGTCGAACGACGGGGATGTCAGAAAGCGGTCGAAGCCTGGCAAGGCTCGAATTTGTGAAATGAGCTTGCCACGTTCCTTCAAGAGTCCACGTTGCCTCAGCACGAAACGACCGAATGGGTCCACCGCCTTGATGCCATCGCCTGCGTCGTCATCCACATACTTAACTTGTGGCACGGTGGCACGGACTTGGTGAGCTCCTCTAGTTCTCGGTTGACTGCTGCGAACCTACCTCCCAAATCTGGGTGTTCCTCGAGGAGTTGATCAACAGAAATACGCAGGTGACGCATCTCTGACCACAGTAAGGCTCTCCCTCGTTCGAGAGTCTCAATCGCCTGTTCGATTAGACCTAGCTCGACCTGATACGAGGCATAGCCCAGTGTCATTTCATGGTGTTCGTAATGCAAGGTAAGAGTTGCGTGCTGTAGCTGCACCGTTGGTGCAAAAAGCAAGGTGTCTTGCATCATTGAAAAAGCGATCTCATACGCTGCAGAGACAGACGGATGCTGAGTGGTTCGTGCAAAAGACGCCCAGATGCATGCAGCATGGAATCGAGTAGGTAAGGGCAAGCACACACTTCCCTCGCGAAGAAACCTGGGGTGTAGTTCTATAACTTCATGTAAGTCTTGAGTACGGTGACCCGGAGAGGACATCGAGGCGCGGATGATCAAGGAAGCGATGAGCTGACTAATGATCGAGAGACGCTTTAGCTTTGGTAATGACCGTCCCAAAAGGTTACGGTGTATGTCAATTGACTCGTTGAGGAACTCGATCTTATTTGTCCGCTGGAATGCTGCAAACAGGATGTTGCCGAGTGCTTCTGGTGCATTCAGATCACTTAGATCGGATGAAGCAAGATTGGATCTGCCCAATTTGATTGCTTCGTCGATGTCAGTTTTGTCGTTATTGCGAATCCCACCAAGAAGACCATGAAGGGGATCAAGAAGGGGATCTACTCCCCGGATTAGGTCGGATTTGTCATCTGGCAGTGGCTGAGATGGAGTTGAATCTTGGGTTGAATTGCTAGATGATGCTCCGTCATCAGTCGGACCAAAGTACTGGAAACGCTTCTTCGCGGCAATTTTCAGGGCTCCAGACCATCCAGAACGAAGGGTTTCTCTGACAGACTCTGAAGATGAGGCAAGAAGGGCACGAGTACGATATAATGCCTCCTCGGAACTTTCCGGTTGGCTGTCCACCATCGATCGGATCATCGCCATTTTTGTTGCAAACTCCTCACATTGGGCTGTGAATTCACATCCAGGGAAACTTGAAGCAATCGCCTCGTCCAGGACAGACGCAGCTTCGTCAAAATCCTCCGCCACATGAGTATTCTCATAGCGAGTGAAGAGACATTGGGCGAAGGCGAGGTGAACCTCTCTCATTTCTGGTTTGTGAATCCTTGCCGATCGCAGGCAGTTGATAATTTGATTCAACGATTGATCCGGGAATGGGTCTGGAAACCTGAA
This sequence comes from Lactarius tabidus, assembly GCA_963281015.1. Taxonomy (NCBI): domain Eukaryota; kingdom Fungi; phylum Basidiomycota; class Agaricomycetes; order Russulales; family Russulaceae; genus Lactarius; species Lactarius tabidus. Next base: position 1,382,011 of record OY725468.1, read on the forward strand.
ACCGGTTGAAAGTGCTTTGACGAAGAGTTCGATGGTGCTAGTGGTGTTGACACTGGACGGATCCAAGTCAAGGAGATCAAGCGTGAGGACCGCGATCTCCTCAAGGGTCTGTACTACGTCACTGGCCTTCGACTCCAGCTGAAATTCTAGCGCTTCCACGAGCAATTTGGCGACTAGACACTGGCGCATGCTTGCAGACGGTGAACGAGCCGGATCTCGAACATGGCGGAGGAATTTGGCTGCGGAAATGGCATCTCCGGGTTCCGTGGACACTCTCGAGCGCATGAAGAGGAAGAAAGTGAGGTGGTATAAAGATATCATGAAGATCGGACCGCTTGCAAGCAACGAACGGGAGGGGGAGAGTAGTGATACTGTTAAATAAAGGATTGACTTGTCGAGGTCATCCCTTTGATATAATAGCTGATAGCGCTTGTGAAGCTGTAAAGCTAGAAGAGTGGAGAAGACGGGGCGACGAGGATGATATTGAGGTAAGGCTGAGAACCTCTGCTGGGCTTCAGCGATATCGGCAGCGATTTCATGGATCGGTTCTGTAAACAAGAGCCTCAGCTAAGTCAACGGGAAGCGAACATGGCATAGGAAGCAAGACAAAGTGGCCTAGAGAATTGGACTTACCCGGTCGGCTGGCCATTCAGGCTTAAGATCTGGATATTGGAAGGTAAGCCACAAGATTGGTGAGTAGAGGAGTTGGACTGGTAGTGGGGGCGAAAGGAACAAGGTAGAGTACAAACAAGTCTCTTTTCAAAAGCACTAGGACGCCAGCAGCAAGCCACCACACCACGACTTGATCGGTGTTAGTAATTAGTATCGATCAAGCGAAAGCGGTAACAACATGCACAGGAATCACACGCGACTTTGGGAGTCTGTTCAAGTTCTAGCATGAGTATAAGGCGACATGGAAATGCGGCTGTTGGGCATTACAGCATTGTAATACTAGCACGATATTCGTTCAATTAGGAGGGCAGGCAACCATGCATCCCATCTTCAATTCGAATAAGATCCAATATTGGATCCAATGACCCTCTGGCCTCGGGCATCTTGTCGGGCATAGCAAACTTGAGCCTCATTACTTATTATATTCTGTCAATACGAAGGGTAAATATCAGGGTGAACTTGTTGCAGGGTGTGTTGCAGGGAAATCCGAATATTGAAGTTGAAATTTGAAAGGACAGCCTTCATAAGAGTCTGGGTCGGACTCACTACTCCCACAATTTGTTCTTGGGAAACTCTCCCCGGCGAAGATTCCCGAAGAGCGCCCATCGTGCAGGCATTGGTTGATGGATAATTGGGTCCGGAAAGTAATTGAGAGTTCGGCAAGGCAATTCCAGGCCTCCGGTGCGTGCAGGGAGTAATAGCCTAACCTTTGACCACGATTGAAGGGCGCACCACTCATCTTAACTCTGTCTGGCAGTTTGACGATCCACCCTCTGTGAAACCTATGTCCAGAAACTGCCCGCACACCCTTTCGTCGTTTGTGCGACGCTGTGAATCCCACTATTTCTGTTGCCGATGTGAGTTTTCTTCCAAACTGTTGACGATACTTAGAAGCCCGATGCAGGGATGTCTGGGCTATGTCTTTCGGTCGGCACATCCTCACAAAGACCATTTTATGCCCATTGACGTAGCTGCGGGTGCCAGTGCTGGTGAAGGAGGGGTACCCGTACTATCCGGGCTTTACGGATTCCAGTCTGTCGCATTCAGAGTATGAGCGATTCAATCGAGGCGGTCGAAATAAATGGTTCGTTACATGATCTGCACGAGGAGCGTTATCGAGGTAGAAATAAACCGAGACGTAACAGTCACCACGAGGAGACACGGCCTTATATTTTTTATTTTTTATTTCGAATCCATTAGAGTGCGCCTTGGGTGCATGACCCTATGTGGCACTGTACAATACAATGTCTGGCTATACATTCTCATTCTTCTTTTCGTTATGCCTCTTAGCAATAGACCAACGGCCTTAAATATATGCTGGTCAGTAGGTAGTAAAAACTGTGAACGTAAGGACGAGACGAGACGAGTGCAAAGTAATAGCGTCGTTAAAATATCGATTGAGCAACGCGAACGGGATAACACGAGCACCAGAGCGGATGCAAAGGTAAAAAGGTAGAAAAGTACTAGCATTGTCGCAGAAGAGACTGTATAAGCAAAACAAGAAGAACGACGGATCCAAAGCAATGTGATATCATCAAAGGGGGCGAAAGAAATTAATCCAGGCGAAAAGAAATTGAATAAGGGCGTGGATGCGAAGTAGAAGTTCCGTACTAAGACCGTTGTCGAGAAAGGCATGCAAATCGCGCACTGCTACGGACAGGGTGTAAACACGAAAGCAATTATTTGAACAATTCCGAGCACTCACAGATAGTAATTCGCGGTCATGCGCCGTAATGAACGAAATTGACCCATCTCTCCAGGGTGATTTTTCGCTTCCGCCGCAACTTCTTCACTGCAAATTGGAGTGCTCTCGCAGATTTTTCATGGTACGGAATCCCCTGTTCTCGCCTCGGATTTGAGAAGAGCTTCTTGTAGAAATTCTCCGCTAGGTCCCGGCCGTCTTCGTCCACCATAGCCCACATTGTACCGACCACGCTCCGGAATCCGGAGTATTGTACCGCAGTAGCCAAGTGCAGGCCTTCGTCCACGATACTCCCTTCCGTCACCTCGGCCGTGTGACAAGCAGAGAGAAATGCGAATTCCGCAGTGGGGAGATCTGCGCGCACAATCTCAAGAAGCGTAAGGCGCTCCTTTCCATGAAGTTCGAATCCGGCCTCGAATGGTTTTCCAACCTCCAGTGTGCCGTGGCAGGCGAAGTGGACAAATCGGTGATGCTGGAAGCCGTTGAGCACCGCAGCGGGTGTGGCCGCTTCCGAGATGAGACTTGTCACCTCAGTATCTAGAGCCCGGACGACTTGTATTTCGCCTCCGACAGTTGGAAGCGACGAGTCAGTTTGTGCTACGAGAAGTACGGAAGGGCGATCCGAAGATCGCGAACCGGGATCACAATTACGGGATTGGATGAGAGCGGACAGTGATGGGGTATAGGAAGAGATGTAGAGATCCAAGAAATAACGTATCTCGCCGTCGTCAGAAGGGACTGGACCCATGGCATGGAGAGGAAGTGAACAGAACACTGATGTCGGGCACCACCAGATACGGGAATGATCTGGTACTTGAAGTTGACGAAGTCGGTCCATAACCGGTTTCCCAGTGAGCTCGTACAGTTCCGCGAGAACAGAGGCAAGGATTTGATCGTATTTACTTGAATCGAGCCCGTCTTTGGCTCGCGAGCGCAATAACTTGTCCCTTAATGCGTTAGCACGGTCGTAGAAATCGGCAGGGGTCGTAATGAGGGAGGGGGACGCGTTGTGAAGAAGAATGATGATATCAGAACGCCATTTGGAGTGGTTGATGATGATGACAGGACCGGACGAGGCGGCAGAACGGAGTGTGTCGAACGATGGGGATGTCAGAAAGCGGTGAAAGCCTGGCAATGCTCGGATTTGCGAAATAAGCTTGTTGCGATCCTTCAAAAGCCCACGTTGCCTCAGCATGACACGACCGAATTGGTCCACCGCCATAACGTCGTCGGCTCCGTCATCATCCATGTTCAATTTGTGGCTCGGTGCGATGGACTTGGTCAGCTCCTCGAGTTCTCGGCTGACCGCTGCGAACTTGTCTCCTAATTGTGAGTCTACCTGCTGAAGTGCATCGATTGAAGCACGAAGATGACGCATCTCGGACCAAAGTAAGGCTCTCCCTCGTTCGAGAGTATCGATCGCTTCCTCGAGTTGACCCAGGTCGACCTGATATGAGGCATAGTCCAGTGGCATCGTACTATGGCCATGCATGGCAAAAGTGGCGTGCTGCAGCTGCAAAGTTGGTGCAAAAACCGAAATCTCTTGCATCAACGAGAAAGCAGCTTCGTACGCTGTGGAGATAGAGGGGTGTCGGCTGCGTCGCGCAGCATCTGCCCAGCGGCATGCAAGACCGAATCGATCAAGGGGGTCAAAGAAACCACTTCCGTCATTAAGACACTGCGGGACTAGTTCTGCAACTTCATGCAGGTCTTGCGTATGGTGACCTGGGGAGATATCGGAGCGGGTGTCCAAATAAATGACAAGTTGAAAAATCCCTTCGAGGCGCCGAAGCAATGTTGGCGAACGCGCCAAAATTTGACGTGTTTTGTTAATTGACTCGTTAAGATACTCAATCTTTTTTGTGCGCACGAATGCCGCAAAAAGGATGATGTCGAATACCATTGTATCTAGATCAGTCGGATCGGATGAAGCAAGAATGGTTCGGCCCGATTCGATAGCTTCGTCGATGTCAGTGATGTCGTTATTGCGGATCCCTGAGAGAAGTCCGTCAAGGAGCTGCTTCCCGTGGGATTCTCCGGCCAGCGCTGACGGCAGAGGAGGTCGGAAATCGCTAGATGATTCCTCGATGCCGTCGATTGGACCGAAGTATTCGAAACGTTGCTTCGCGATATATCCCAGGACGTCAGACAAGGTGGGATCTTCGACAGAAGATGAGGCCAGAAAGGCACGAGCGCGATACAGTCCCTCCTCTAATTTTTCTGGGTTATTAAATCGAGAAATCGCTAGCCATGGCGCAATTTTTTGACATTCGGCCACGAATTCATCTCCCGGAAAATTGGAAGCAATCGTTTCATCGAAGATAGACATAGCTTCCTCATAATCGTCATCCACACGAGCACGGAAATAGCGATTGCCGAGACATCTGGCCAGGGAGAAGTGAACCTCTCGCAGTTCCGGTTTGTGCATCCTCGCCAGCCGCAGGCACGCGATACTTTTATTCAACAGTTGATCCGGGAATGGATTAGGAAGCTTGTTTGCAAGTGCACGGGCAAAGGTTGTGACCGCGTTGGTGGTTTCGTCGCAGGAGGGATCTGAGGCGAGGAGTTCGTGGGTGAGGACTGCCATCTCCTCAAAGGTTTGTACTACGTCGCTGGCTTTCAGCTCCATCTGACATGCCAACGTTGCCACGAGAGCTGCGGTGACAAACTGGCGCGAGAACGTGAAGGTGGACGGTGCGCGAGCTGGCTCTCGAAGACGGCGGAAGCATTTCGCTGCGGAAATGGCATCTTCGGGTTCCTTTGACTCTGTCAAACGCAGGAAAAGCGAGTTTGCGAGGAAGAATAGGCATTCAAAGATCCTCGGACCGTGTGCAAGCCACGAACGGGCGGGGGAGAGTAGTGATTCCGTCATATAAAGGATTGACTTGTCGATGTCCTCCTTTTGATTTGACAGCCAATAGCGTTGGAGAAGCTCCACAGCTAGAATACAGGCGCAGATGGGGCGATGAGGATGGTATCGAGGTAGTTCCGAGAGCATCAGCTGGTATCGAGAGATTTCAGCAGTGATTTCATGGATCGATTCTGTAAACAAGGGTGGGTTAATGGGACTGGCCATGGGCATGGGAAGAAAGATACAGCTGCCTAAAGCATTGAGACTTACCTTGTTGGCTATCCATACTTAACCTCTCGACAATCGGATGGTAAACCGCTGGTTGGCGAGGAGACGAGTTGGGCGAGCAGGGGAGAAAGAGGCGAGGAAGAGTACAAACGAGTCCCTTATCAACAGCACTCAAACCAGCAAGCCAAGACACCTCGCCTTGACCAGGTGTATCAAATGAAGGCGGCGACAACACGTTCATGCAACGTTCATAAAAGACACGCAACTTTGGGCGTCTACAAGGTAACATACCTGGCGGGAACTGTCACTATGTCACCCATGATGACAATACGGGGCTCCAGTACTCGAGTACTAGTACCATGATGCTATGTCCCAGTCTGGCATCAGTCAATCTACGCACCAGTTCTTCCATGCTCCGTATTTTCACATTACCATGTTGTACATGACCATTCCAATACATATATCTCCAGTCCGAATCCTCCATCATGAAACAACACCACCAGCCAAGCCACGCGACACTGACGACATCTGAGAACCGAGCGCTAAGTGCTGAGCGCTGAGCCTTCGCATGCACTGCTACGGACAGGGAGTAAGCACGAGATCTGTACCAACCAAACCCTTTATACTCACAGGTAATTCCCGTTCATGCGCCGTAATGCATAATGAACGAAAATCACCCATCTCTCCAGGGTGATCCGCTTCTTTCGCCGCAACTCCTTAACGCGAACCGGGGTGCTTTCGCACATTTCTCGTAAAATGACTCTCCTTGCTCTCGTCTTGAATTCGAAATAACGCCCTATAAAAATGTTCTGCTAGGTCCCGGCCGTCTTCATTCACCATAGCCCACATTGTCCCGACCACGCTGCGGAATCCACAAAATTGTACCGCAGCTGCGAGATGCAGTACCTCATTTGTGATGCTCTCTTCAGTGACCTCAGCAGTGTGGAACGCAGAAAGAAGTGCGAAATCGGAAGCGAGAAGATGAGAACGAATGATCTAGAGTAGCATCAGATTATCATCTCCGTGACGCTCGAATCCGGCATTAAAGGGTGTGTGGGTCTCCGGTCTACCGTCCCATGCAAAGTGAACAAACCGGTGACGTTCAGAGGTTGAGAGCACAAAGTATATTATACGTGTTAATTTTGCACGTCGGGAAAGGTGTGTCCTTTGCTCTGGTATGCTGGATGGCTCTCGAAGAGGTGGCGTTCCGCACTAAGTGCCTGCGGGATTGGTACGGATTTGACGATGTCACGCTGGCCACAGTTCACGACCAGGACGTGACGCAGCCGCAAGGACGTCTGGGACATCTGGCATCCCTAAGATCTCTCTAGGAAACGCGATCCACAGTTGCCGAGCGTAACTGATAATTACATTAAGCCGACATATAGATGCGCTGTGAGACATTACAGACGCACCATAAGCTCTCGTTCGACATCAAACCGCCTTTCCCCAACATCTACCCCATTTCGTTTGTCAGTAGCGGCGGAATTTTCATCGACGGGCTGTGGGGATATCTTCTGGCAGAGTCAACGAACTTTGTTGTAAGTGATGAAGATGGGACTGACTAGCCCTGCCAGCTTGCACGGCCTCATCTACGTTCAACGGCGAAACTACAATGGCCGCAGTGTTGCTAGACCACCGCTTCATCTAAGGCTCGAATGGTGACAAAGGTGGAGATGAGATCAGCAGGGTTTTTCTGAGGCGTTGACGGCGACTTGACGATCCAACCATATTGGACAGCTGGACACTGAGCGCTGAGCTCCGGCCCCGAGACTTTGCAAGGTGGGACAAGGTTTGGCGCCTTCAGAGGGGAGGGTATCGGAGTCGTGTGACATGTAACACCAAGTGTCTGGCTGCATCTTCAAAGTTGTCGCAATGAAGGGTGAGATGGAGATCGTGTAACAGCTAGCTCCGCGCATTTTGCCGCAAAGTTGGAATGTGAACGTGACCAAATGGGACGACCGGTGACGTGGCCTCCCTCTCTCCCTTTGACTGCATTTGTAACTCCGTGTGTCCTCCGTCGACCAGTCCTCTGCTTGGTTTCATTCCCTACTCTTACGCCATGTCAGTCTGTTCGACATACAAGCTTGCGCTTAGCTAATCCCATTATTATTCGAGGTCGCTCACTTTGCAGGAAAGGTCACCATTATCGGGGTGTTACCATACTCTCTTCGCCAATTGGTGCAAATCTTAACCGGGTGAGTTTTGTCTCAACGTTTCTATCCATCATTTTTGGTCTCATTGTCTCGTTCACCCCAGCCTCAGTAGTGCCTCTCATGTCTGAGTTCCGACATCCCAATGCTCATCTTGTCTCGCTACCTTTCTTAGTCTCTAGATCGGTCTAGTTTCTATACCCTTCAAGCTTTGGTCTCAACTCTTGCGCATCACGCGTCGTAGACCGGGCCACCGGTCACATTCTTTGCTTTTCGCCGCGTGCACCTGTCGCTGCAAGGCACTCATCCTGCTGGCCTCTGCTCCCGATTAACCTCGCACACGGACTTCCTTTCTCGGTAACCACCACCTTCTTGGACACGTCACGGCGGCCCAATCGGTGCAGGTTACTAGAGTACTCTACACACATACACTATAGTCATCCTCTCTTACCACAACGAGCTCAGAGACAACTAAAACATTTTGAGAATCATCATGGATGATAAAAAACTTGTGCAGGCAGAACGAGTCATACCCCTGTCTAGTGATTTCCCGGCCCGGCCCATGAGCCAGAAGCCGGACTAAGACAGCCGGCAGAAGCCGAGACGGGCCTGAGCCGAGGAGGAGGCTCAGAGCGTCCTATGGCCCAGTCTTCAATTTCGGCGGGCTGCTCTCACCGGCCTTGGCTCAGGCTGTTATTTTGCAGGGCCGTATGCCGGCTGAGGACGTAAGCTGGAGTGCCATCGCCATCACGAAGTAAGCAACTCACTGCTTATCGATTTCCATTGTTCCCCGTTGACTCACACTCGCAACTTCATCATTTTGGACTCCCTCTCGCTTTCACCGCCCCTCCCACCCCTCAGTTGATTGTCCCCAAGTTCACATTGTCCATAAGTCCCCATTGTTCCTCTTGACTCCAAGGCTGACTCACGTTGATTCGCAGCATGTTGGACTCTATAAAAGGTCGACCGTTTACCCTCTCGCTTTCACTGCGGCGACCGTCCCTCAGACGGTCGCACCTCTTACACCATGTCTGCTCGACCTATTCGCACCATTCGGCCGCCAGCAAAGTTTCGAGAAGATGCAAGTGGCTTCGAACCGAGTCCTGCTCATCACAGGGCTGTCTTATCTATGTCGACGTCGGCTACTGCTACTGCTTCCACCGGGTCAACAACGCCAAAGCCAATGCCAATGCCAACACTGACAGACCTGGACGTGGGCTCGTCACCCGATCCTCCAGCTGCTACCTCCACCTCGACCAAGCGACCTCGTGCCCGGCCCGTCCTGACTATCGACGATGACACTGATAGTACAGATGTTCAAGAAATCACCCCGAAATTGAAGAAGTCGAAGAAAACCCTGACTGCAGCCGCTGCGAATGTGCCGCAAAAGGAGCTGTTGATCATCGAGATTGACAACATTGACAGCACGAAAAATGAATGGTTGAACAAGAGCAGCACAATGGCTGACATCAAGGAGTTTTTTGCTGCTATGCCTCGCGTACCGGGCCAAGACAAAGTGCACATGCTATGCAAGCTATGCGAGTAAGTACTCCTCATTTCAACTTGTTTATCGCTTACTATTCTACTCTTTAGTCAGGGTATAGGGTGCATCAAGCAAGAGAAGGTTCTCATCAGCGAACACAGCACTCTTCGCCACCATGCCACAGCTTTACATTTGGTATGTTTACATCACCCTTCCATTGACAGACTTTTCATTCGTACTTTAGCATCACTACAGGAAGTGGTGTGAGTCAAACAACTTCGACTCGATGCTGCCCGAGGATACCAAAAAGCGCAAGATCGTCGAAAAGCAGCCATCTGTCACTGAACATTTTCGGCCTGAAGACCGAGCGGCAAGGCCAATCCCGTATAGCAATAAGGCGCTCGAGACTGCCAGCCTTGAGTGGCTTATCGAAACAAATCAGGTGTGTCCTCTTTATTGTTTCCTGTCTCCCGTGCTTATACACAGAAACATGACAGCCAATCACCACTTTCAAGAGTGCCGCGTTCAAGAAAATGCTCGAAATCGCGTCATGATCCAACCGAGGGATCCGTCTACCTTCGCCCAAGCAATCAAGGGCTCGGATCATCAAGATGTTCAAGCACCAGCTGTGCTTGTTGAAGGACCGCCTCCACATATGTTTCCCCCTTGTCCTTCTCTATTAGTATGTCTACTGATATTTGACATCTTCACTTGTTAGGGCCCCTCTGTTGGCGAAGTCAGCCTAACTTGCGATGCATGGCAGGCCAGTAATGCCAATGCTTACTTTGCTGTTACCGGGCACTGGATCAAAGAACGCTTACCTGGGGCGTGGTCTGTCGAGCAAGCTCTTCTTGGATTTATTCAGATGAACATGGCACACAATGGTGCGCGCCTGGGCCAAGCACTGTACAAAGTGTGCAATCGTCTCCAGATTGTACCAAAGGTAGGTCCAAATCTTTTGCGAGTTACACCACTAAATATGTTCTCTAGGTTGGCCACATCACTTGTGACAATGCCAAGAACAACGACATGATGCTTCAAGAGTTCGCGCGGTGCTACCTCCTCAAGACAGGTTCGACTTTTGACATGAAATGCCACCACATTAGGTTTGTTTTCACGCCTTCATTTTTATGTGATGCACTGATGCAGCAACGCTTGTTCGTGCAGATGCCTTGCACATATCATCAACTTGGCTACACAAGCAGTCATAACAACACGCAGCAAGGCCAAGTTCTACGACGGTAGCCCAGACGACAACAATCTCCCAGAAGACCTAGGAGCCACTGAGCGTGATGAGATTGGCATTGTCCGTGCCATCTGTGTTAAGGTCCATCGTTCTCTGAATAATTCCCACATCTTCCGCATCTGTCTTGAGGATACCAAGGCACGCTCCTCCGCTCAACGTAAAGAGGCCTTTAAGGCCATTCAATACCGACACAGCATACCACCAGTCCAACTACTGCTTGACATGAAGGTGCGATGGAGCTCGACTTACATCATGCTCTCTCATGCTGAGTCACGACAGAGGTACATATGCCCTACTTTTTTGTATTATTCTTACTAACTTGAGCTATTTCATAGGTCGTCGATGAATTCGTTTTGGAACTGGGACTCAAGGGAAACAACTCTGAGTGGCGGCACAAGATAACTGCCCTCGCTTTGAACAATGAAGAATGGACACGTGTCCGTCTGTTCTGCAACATTCTCCAGGTAAAATTACTTCTATGTGTAATGGGCTTTAATGCTACTGCTGACAGATGGCCTGATTCAGCACGCAAATGATGCTCAGCAAGCGTTCTCATCCTCTTCAACTCTGAGCCTCCAAAATGCTCTCCCAGCATTGGAGAGATTGCACATGGCGTGGGACAAAGCCTCTAGCAAAACCCGATACATGTGTTTCATTCCGGCTCTCAACACAGGAATGGTGAAGCTCGACCAATACTACCAGCGCTCCGCTGAGTCAGATGCCCATATCCTGGCTATTTACAAAGCATTGGCCAGCCGAGCTTGTCGAAGAGGTTGAGGACGTTGTCTGCAAGCGTGTAAGTCAATCAAAATTTGTTTGTGTTTACACAATACTTATAGTGCTCATTTGTCCCTCAAGTTCATTGAACGTTACAACGCGAGGAATGCCAAAGAACAAGCCCAGATGGAATATGTTAGCAAGGTGGCTGTGTCCCGCCCCAAACTTGGCCGCCGGAATATCGACGACACCGACTCATCATCGGATGACGAGATCTATCCATGGGCCTCTAGTACGGTCAATGCTTATCTCAAGGAGTGGAATCTCTATCTCAACACGAATGAGGTTGTGCCGGATGATATCGGGATTGTTGGTTGGTGGGGGGTGTGTCGCTGCGTTGTGTGTTGTTACCGGTCACCTGGAGTTCACGATTGACCTTTCTAGTTCCATGGAAGTCGCTACCCAACGTGGCAGTCACTCGCTTGTGACTACCTTTCGATCATGGCCTCTTCGGTCTCAAGCGAGAGGGTGTTTTCTTCGGCTGGCATCACATTATGCAAGCAGTGCAACCGCCTTGATGGTGATATTGTCGAGGCCTTACAGTGCTTGAAGTCACTCATCCATCAAGATCTCTTGGCACGGGACATTATTACGATTGCTGATGAAGAGCTAGAACTTGACCACGCTGACGAGCAGCCCACAAATCAAGATATTACCTCAATTGAAGTTGTAGATGCTGGTGATGAATTGGGTTGGGGGACAGTATCTGACGAAGGCAATCGCATTGCTGAGGCTGGTTGTTACGTTCTGATTACGCAGCATCGAGGTATCACATGAGTTGGGACTATCATGTGATTATGATGTCATTAGTTCTGGACTATTCTACCACCTTCCATACGACAAGTCATAGTGACTCATACTATTACAGGGACTAGTAGTATTAGTGGAGTCATAGCGTCATAAGTGACTCATCCTAGTATTATGACTCAGTAGTAGTGACTCATGTACTTAGTATATAAACTGTACCACTAGCGAACTTAGACCTTAGGTCTGAGTTCTTGTATCAATCAGACACTCTACAACGCCTTCTAGGCCAGGAGCTGCATAAGTCCAGTCGACTTCCCCAGCCTTTCCTATCACAGACTTAGCTCTGTTACCACTGAGTCCGCGAGGGTATTAGTCCCACGCTGTCATCATAGGGTCCTACAAACCCTATCAGCGCCCTGGTTATCTGCATCCATCCGAAGTCACACACAAGTTGTGGACCCAGTTGATCTGGATCCAACAGAACAACTTTCGTCACAGTACCTTAGCTCACGCCAAGCAGAGCGGTCTGTCTAACCGTAACACTGGTGACAATGATACGGATATCGAATTAGTGTAACGGTCTGACTTTCTATTTTGCGAAATGCTTGTATACTACTGTCCTGACATATAAGCCAGGGCTTGTAAGCCGCCCAGGCCAAAAACATACCAAGCCAGGTTTTGCAGGCCATGATAGGCCTTAGCCGCGTGAGGCCTCCAAGAACAGCCTAGGCCTCGATCTATTCAGGCCTGAAGCCTCTAAAAGCCCAGCCGTCGACCTGGCTTTCAGGCCGAGCCGGGCCGGGAAATCACTACCCCCGTCAGGTACAAGGCGGACCCTTCGCTCTGCAACAGCAACACAAGCATCAAGCAAAGACATAGCAGCTCCAGAACAGAAGAAATCCCAGCAGAAGGCGATGTTAGCAGCCCAATGTGCCCTGCTGGATAAGGAGGGTTTCCTGAAAACGGAGGAGGACTTAACAGCTATGTCCCTCTACACTGCATACAAGCTAATCTTCGACAGATACCTCGCAAAAACACCCTCCGACACACAGAAAGTTATGCTGGCATTCAAGGCAGCTCTTGCCATGTATGCCGCTGAGAAAAACTCGGAAAGCGAAACCATAGTGGAGACATGTGCAAAGAGAATCAGCGACAAAGTAGACGAGGCATTGGACAGAGGAATAACGAAGCTGAGTAATGCTATCGAGTCCATGCTGACTGCCCAAAGAGAAATACAAAGCACGTTGCTATGAGTAGAGGAAATCGCCACAACGATCCACAAGGCACTGGAAGACGTGGGCAAGAACCTCACAACAATCTCAGACACGTCCAACAAGCTCACCAATACGGTAAGCTCCTATAAAGAGATCCTACTAACGGCCCCAAAGCCACCTCAGCAGGACCCCGCAGACAATGCAAGGAGCCTGCCGGACCCAAAGATCACCAGAGATCTGGACCACAAGGCAGCACAAGTCTTGGTGGATATCTACAACAAAGAAGTTGTAAATTGAAGTTTAGAAGAGCTCAAAAGCACATTCAATGCTCTAATTGCAGAAGAGCCAACGGAACCATTGACGGATGTGGACGTGCAACACATCACTAAACTATGTAACGGGGGTCTAATATTACAGTTTGGATCTAAAGAAGCAGCTGAGTGGTTCCGTCAACCTGTAATAACCAAAAACCTTCTGCCCAAAATTGATAGCTCCGCAACACTGAAGGCAAGAAACTTCCAAATCCTGGTACCAAGGGTGCCAGTGATATTTGAGCCAGACAACGAAGCTAGCATACGCGAACTTGAGGAGCAGAACAGCATGTCGGAAGGGAGCCTCCCCAAAGCCAGATGGATCAAACCAATATATAGGAGAACACTGGGGCAACACTCTGCACACCTAGCACTCTTGGTAAGTACACCTGAGGACGCTAACACTCTCATCAGGGATGGCATATACATATGTGGAATAAAAACTTACCCCAGGAAACTCAAAACAGAACCGAAGCAGTGCATGAAATGCAGGAAGTGGGGTCACTTCGCAGCAGATTGCCTTGAAGAAAACGATGCTTGCGGTAACTGTGGGGAGAACCACCACACGAAGAACTGCCCAGACAAAAGCAGAAGGTATTGTGTATCCTGCAAGAACGACACTCATGCAAGCTGGGATTGTGGGTGCCCAGAATTCAAAAGAAGGGTGGACCGGATGGATGAAAATCATCCTGAGAACGCACTGACATACTTTCCAACAGATGAGGACTGGACGAAACACGCCTGCCCGGTGAGAATCGACATAGACACAAAATTCCCGGCCAAATACTTGGTAGCAAGTCTCCCTCCACCGGCAATGGACCTACGGCAACCACCCACAAGACAGGTGAAAAGCAAGAAGAGGGGCCCTAAGTTAGTGCAGCTAAATGGTAAAGGACCGATCGACGATTTCCTTATGTCAATCTCGAGCAAATCACGCAAAACAGAAGGATGCCAGTCAGATGACGAACTATTTGACCCCCTCTCAGATGACGAAATCACCTGCCAACTCGACAACGCATTCACTGAGGAATGAGCAACAACAACAACATAGGTAAGGTTGGAAAAACTAACATAAAAATCTGGCAGCACAACTTGAACAAATCTCATACCTGCCAACACGATCTAATCAGCAGCGGTAAGTTAACTAAATGGCAAATAGACATAGCAGCCTTTCAGGAACCGGCAATCAACGGGTTCAGACAAACAGTAGTGAGTAAAGATTGGAAAACAATTTACCCCAGCACACACATCAAGAATCCCGAAAAAACAAGGTCAGTAATCTTAATTAGAGACAATTTGCTGATGGATGGTTGGGAGCAGCTGGAATTCCTGTCAGGGGATGTCACAGCAATACGCATCAAGGGCAAATGGAGGAAGCTAACTCTATTCAACATCTATAACGACTGTAAGCACGACAACACACTAGAACTACTAACAGAATACCACAGGAAGAACATCCCGGAGCTTCTAGGTAACACAGAATCGCAATACAAACACCATCTCGTGTGGGTCAGGGACTTTAACCGACACCACCCATTCTGGGATGCGCCGGACAACAACAGCCTCTTTACTCGGGACGCCCTGGAAAAGGCAGAGCTCTTAATACAAACGATAGCAGAACTGGGACTGGACCTCGCTCTCCCTGCAGGCACCCCAACCCACGAACATAGTGTGACAAAATGCTGGTCGATACTGGATCAAGTGTTCGTCACTGAGCACACCCTCGATGCTCTCACACAATGCAAAGCGCTCCCCATGGAACAAGGTCTAAACACAGACCATTTCCCGATAATTTCAAACTTCGACCTGGATCTCGAACTAACCCCCCAAAAGGTAATAAGTAACTTTAGGGACGTTGACTGGAAGGAATTCCGGGAGGCATTAGAGGGACGAATTAAAACCTGGGGAGTACCAAATTTCATCAAATCGCAGGAAGCACTAGACCATGAATGCGAGAGGCTCACACATGCACTACAGGAAACCATAACAGAAAAGGTCCTGAATGTCATTTTAGGCCCGCAAGCAAAACACTGGTGGACGAAAGAGCTCGGAACGCTCAGAAAAGAAATGCTCAAAAGCCGCCGAAAAGCATGCAAAGAAAGAAAAGGTAGGGACAGCCCCCGTTGGAAGCAATTCAAGGAGGCCAGACAAAAGTTCGGACGGGAGTTCGAAAGTACCAAGAAAAATCATTGGCGTGACTGGCTAGAGAAGGCTACCGACCCAGACCTCTGGACAGCTAACAAATACATTACAGCTCCTCCAAACGACAGTGGCAAGACAAGAATTCCGGATCTTACATATGCAAGCAACAAAGGGCAATGCCGAGCAAGTTCCAACGAAGAAAAGGTAGAGTCCTAGCTAAAACTTTCTTCCCAGAGAAACCAAGTACAATAAACGTCGCTGGCCCAATGGAATCACCAGTGCCCATTTGCAAGGCGGACCCAATATCGAGGGAGCAGGTGAAAAGAGCGCTAGCAAGATTGAAGCCGTTTAAAGCGCCAGGACCCAACGGAATACCTAACGTAGTACTAACAAAATGTGCTGACCTGATCGAAAGTAGGCTATGGTATATTTTCACGGCAATCGTGGATAAAGGGTGGTACTTCGCATCATGGAAGAATTTCACGACGGTTGTACTATGCAAACCAGGTAAACCCAGATACAACGTCCCCAAAGTGTACAGACCCATCACATTGCTAAACACAATGGGAAAGGTATTAACATCAATCATCGTGGAACAGCTAACCTACTACACAGAGAAATTCGCGTTACTACCTCCACTGCACTTCGGAGGTCGTCCAGCCCGCACAACCAGTGACGCAATTCATTACCTAGTGTACAAGATCAAAGACGCCTGGCAAAAGAAACAGGTAACATCGGTTCTATTCCTAGACATCGAAGGGGCCTTCCAAACATGGTAAATGAGAAACTCATTTCAAATCTCACAACAAGATGAGTGCCGACAGCAATCATCCATTTTGTGAAGAATATGCTCAGAGGTAGGACAACATGACTAAAATTTGATGACCACGAATCAGACAAAATCCACATCGACAACGGAATCAGGCAAGGAGACCCACTCTCAATGGTTCTGTATCAATACTACAACGCTGACCTCCTAGATATCCCAAACGCGACTTCGGAATTTGCAGCAGCATACGTCGACGATGCCATACTAGTAGCCACGGCTAAGACTTTTGAAGACACCCATAAAATACTAGGTGAAATGATGACGAGGCAGGGCGGCGCCCTACAATGGGCCCGTGAACATAACTCAAAATTCAAACTAACAAAGCTGGCACTAATAGATTTCACCCACCACTCACATAATGATCTGCCATAGCTTACATAAGTCATGGGCCAGCTGACGCCAGAAGTCTTAAATCGATCATGGACAGCCGACGTCGGCCGATGTCGGAGATGCTTCCATATTTCATGGGCCAGCCGACGTCGGCTGGTGTCGGAGGAGGACCTCCGAAATGGGAAATGGTCTGTAAAGAATCGGAGATGTAGACATTCAGAGAAAGGTTTTATCTTCATAGTATATAGAGAATGATTAGATATATCAATTATGATATATTGACAATTTATAGATATGACACATTGTTGGAGCAGAGAGGAATAGTCGGACCAGATGCATGTGGGCAGATGGGACAAAGTAGAGCGGAGTAAAACATTTATGTAGGTGGAAAGTGTTTTATATTCAAACACACTGTATGAATGTTGTTGGAGAATATTTATGGAGTATGGGTGTACATCATATTGGCAGTAAAGTGTAGGGAGTACCAGGTTGGCAGTGTTTTAGTTAGTAGTAGAATATTTTAGAGTGTGTATATTGGTCTCTATCCGCAGAGAAGTGGATTTAGATGCTCAAATAAATCACAATTGGAGCAGAATGGCGGATAGGAAATTATATATTTAGCTTGGAAAAGAGCTATGTCTTGGTATGGGTATATATTTATAAAAGATCGGAGAATAGTGATTTGGAATATACTAGTTAATTGTTATTTCCGGTTCATGGGTCCACATAGGAGTATATGGTCGGAGCAGGCATTAATCTAGATGTAGTTGTATAGGGTGTCGGAGATGGCACAGATGTAACTGTAAATAAGTGGGAATTCTCGTGCATTACATACAGTACAATGCACATATGTGTTAATGCTCCAAACACATTTCAGATTGAATATACTGTTTGGGTTCATTATAATTGAAATGGGAATCTGAGTTCATAAGTAGGTCAAAGAGTACAGGAATTACGACTACTTTAAATACAGGGCAGCAGTCCTAAAGGTCTTCACAGGGGTAGATGTAATTGGAGCTAGAGACTTCTCCGAACTTTTCGAAAGCTCTTCCCATGAATGCATCTGTTGTGATGCATATGCAGCATGGCCTTTCTGGGAATACTGTGCAGCATTCTTCATCCGCTCTTCCCACTGCTCTGCTTTTGAATGAAAATAGGCCGGAACCCACACTGCCTCATTATGAATGCTTGCCTGCTCTTCCAACTATCTCTCAAATTGGGCCTTGGCCCGAAGCCAGTGTGCGCGATTAACTATTGAGTGAATTAACATGTCTCATGTCAGAATATGTTTTATTTAAACTCACATTCATCCATCCATGTCCCGTCTTTATCAACAGTTTTGCCGAAGCTCCAAATCCACGAAAGCTGAGTATTGCGTAGTCCGGCCTCTGCTGGATCCAAGATAGCTGTACCAACACAGCGATCCGCCAAGCGTAGCTGAGGGAGCTCTGGTCCGACACTATATGCTTGCTGGATCTGTAGATATGCCTCCCTGGCCATACTGTAGTTTCGGGCATGATGATTTACCGTTGCATCTGCGCTGTGCACAGCGTCCCAAGCACGTGTCTTTGTCCGCTGTGTATTTGCAGGTCGCACCTGGCCACGGAACAAGGCAGACTTGAACCCAAGGGCGAGGCGCATACCATGGACTGCATCATTGGCTTGAGCAACACGGAGTTTTGCTTCCTTTTCTGCTAGATTCTGAACATTGTTCTGCATGCACCATTCCCATCCGAGAGAGGATGGAAGGATGATGGATAGATCTTCAGCATTGGTACCGTCAATTCCAGAGCTGTCGGAGGAATGGGAAATATAATGGAATGCGTGCGGTGATGCCTGCACAGGTACCTGCAGCTCCAAATCATCCAGCATGTTGACATCATCAAATTGAGAATAGTCAGTGAGAGGAGCAATCTGAGCATTTTCCAGGGCTCTGTGGCGGAGGATATAGGAGTCTGCCTGACGTTCAAACATGTCTATAAAGTGTTGAAGGTGACTGCGTTTGTTATCAATAGCCTGAGCTTTCTGAATCGTGGGCTGTGGGCCAGATAGTCGGAGATCATATCTAATTGCAAGTCTGGAGATATATGTAAGAATCGGACATCACAATATTTATTAGAGCGCACTGCATCTCTTGAATCTTAAGCCCACATGAAAGCCAAGATGTCTGGCCATGGATGGCACCTTCTTCGTCTTCCTCCGAAATGAGAACTTGCTGTATGGCAGCCTGTGTTGGAGCTAAATGCAATAATCATATAATAAGAACGAATTGTAATATTGAAGATGTGAGGAATATTTCCTATACCCTGTGACTTCAATGTATCATATATGTCCATTGCACCAGGGTTATTATGCCTTTTCTGCTGAGCAACCTTGTCCTCTGCGAGCCATATCTTGTTCTGCTCCTTGAAGCACTTGCTGAGATTAATGAAGGCTTCAGCACTAAGCTTCAAGCCTGGCTGCAGTCGCTTCCAATGCTTAAGGAGTGCGGGAACTAACAGGTTGAATGTTGGGTCAGAAGACCTCATAGATAAGATTCTTTATATTTGCTTACTGATTCGGACCATCTTTTTCCAGTTGGAATGATTCATGTGAGAGTCAAGAACCTCTTGCCGATGAGCTAAAGTCATTCCCCGCAAGCTTCGAGAGATGTTGTTCAGTGGAGCCCATAATGTTTCAATTATCTCCCCATCAACCTGTTTTGCTCCGGGAATAAAGCTAGGTGAGTATCGGGGTAGGCAAGAGTCTTGATGACCATGAATGTGAAATAATCCGATACCAGTTTGGAGCTCCAACAAACTAGGAAGGCTGAGCTCTGGACTTTTCTTAATCTGCTTCTTGAAATTGACCCAATATTGACACATGATATCGTACATGAGAAGAGCAACAGGAATGTCTTTCATGTTATAGGAGAGTGCCTTGCAGATGCTAAAGTCCATGTTAATCTGCCTGTCGGACCAGGTATATTAGTTCCGACTTTGAGGCCCTTATTAAGACATGGTGCACACCTCTCTCCTTTTTGAAAGTCTACGACAGATGTCGGAACGAAAAACCCATGGCAGCAAGCTGCTGCCCCAATTCCAGTAACATCTAGATGCGGCCGACTAGAGTTGGCTTGCTCAATGGCCTTATATGTGTTGCATGTATTGGGCTGAGTAGAAGACAGTCAGATACAGCGACACATGAAATAAACATTCTCCACCTGAATCATCTCTGCTCCGCTTTGAAGATGAGTTTTGTACAGATCTGGATTAGCCATAAATGCCATTCCAGGTGATAGTGAAACATCCTTTTCAGTGGTCCGATAATGCATATGCTCAGCCGAAAAATTGCCATCCATAATAAATGTTCGAATGAGTTCATTACTGTGGTCGCAAGTATATGTGATCTAAATTGTCAGACAAGAAGTGTGCACACATACGGAGAATATTTAGTCTTCCAATCATCGGGAAGGTTGACTCCAGGCTGAGGGCACGCAGGACAGAATATGGACATCGATCCATCCTCAGATGTCTCCTGCTCCGCCTTATGACCCAGGCCACTCTTCATCCAATTCTTGAGATCCCGCCATTGGCGCGATGCACGCAGAAGCTGCTTATACCGGTTCTATGCGGACGGGTCAGCATGAAATGAATAAGAATGGCTGGACGTACTTGAACATAATCAGGGAACATGGTACTTGTCATGCTTTGTAGCTTCGAGAAGTATTGCTGCGCTGTTGTCTTACACTCCAGATTGTCTACCAGAAAGTTGTCCAAGACTGCGAAAGAAAACACAGTTTCAATTTGTTTGAATGTTGCAGGGAAAAGGCGAGTTCCCAGGAGCTGCTCCTCCTTAGATTGTCTGTCGGAGCAAGCACAAAATAGGACTTCCATGGTGAAAACACCCTGGCAGTCGACAACTGTCAGAAGGGGATTTCCAGATCTACCAGTACGAGACCTATGAGCATCAGCATATCCATTGTCAAGTACATCATCTAAGTGATCGAATAGGGAATCAGATATTGTCAGAGCAGTGTATGTATCTTCTGGCTGTGGAGTCTCTCTTGGTGTGGGAAGTTGATCAGCTGAAGTGTAATCTTCTGACACTTGTCCTAGCAAGGACATGCCAGAAGCTCTGGTCCGATGCCTTGGTGTTACCCTTGCCTTTGCCACTTGTGCCCCCTAAATTATACTTGAATATCAGTTCATCGCACCATATCTCAATATATTCATACCTCCACAGTTTTCGGACAAGGGTCACCACTGTGTCCAAGAAAAAGGATGAACCCCATTGAGTACAACGATGTGGCCACATAATGTCTCCCATTCCATTGAAGCAGACGATGAAATGGGGACCTTGAATGGTGTTGGAGACAGCACCCCTTGCAGAACATATTTCCTCCGAAACAGTCGGAGCATTTAATATATGCAGCTCCCTTTGAACATAATGCACACTTCAGGGATGACTGGTGACCCTCCATTTCAAGAAGGTAATTGAGGTATTTACTCTGACACTCAAGCCATTGGTCCATTGGGCTCTAGTGAATATTTAGAATTAATATATATTATATAAAATGATGAACATACAGTCGCCAAAGGCTCTTCCTCATCCACAGCGTGCTCCGATTGGTATTCTAAATCACCAACAACATCATACGTCTGGTTATCGTTATTATCACCTGAGCCTATTGGTTCTTCCTCCGACTCAGAGGCCTGTGCCTGCTTTCTGGCTCTGCTCTGTGATCGAGATGTTGTCTGTGCTTTAGCTCGAATAGGCTGCTTCACAACTGTTCTTGTTGTTTTGAGCTTCGTCCCCCACTTGGTTTTCTGATGATAGGTGACCTCTTCAATTATTTCAGTACCGGACTCGGGGACAATATCATAGCGGGCTCGGGGCATGATTAATGTGCAGACTGTTGATGAGTAACGCTCCCATCACCTTATATTGAACCTCTTGTACTGTATTACTCGTCCAACCACATGTGAATTTTCGCATGTTTCATCCGATAGCATATATATATCAATGTGAGGAAGGTGCTCCAAATAATTTTGATACAATCATGCATATTAGCTCCAATCTGCGACAATGATTACATCTACTCCTCCACTTCAAAGGATGTCACATCTATTCCCATAGCACGGGAAATCTCAATTGCCATGGCAGACATATTGTCGAGGCTAGCTTTCATTGTTCTAAGGAATTCAGTAAGATCTTTGCCCTGAAATTGTGTTATAAAGCAATCAATGGAAAATACTGCAAACTGCATACATCTGATTCCATCCCATCTGGCTCCAGCTCATCATCATCATCCGATGACTCACTTACAACCGTCATCGTGTGATCTAATCCGTACATGTCGTCCTCATCGAATGGCTCCTCATCCGATGATCTATCATCCAGAAAGTCGGAGAAAGTGATGTCTGGATGATCAGCAATGTAGGTTAGACCTGCCCAGCTGCTCCGCCCACTCTGTGTACATAATATGTCAGTATACATTGATAGCACTGTGTTTAATGTCTCACTCACTTCATTACTGTCTGTATCAGAAGTATTACCGCTATCATGCGAGATGGTGTACACAGATATAAAAACACTTGATTCCAATTCTTCATCTGAAAGCGTTGAGTACATGGTGGTTTGTTGGCCATTTCACGAATATATTTTCTTAAAAGCATAAGCAGCTCCGAACATGTTTCATGCCCTTGATGCACAGATGTGACATCTGATCTGATCAAATCATTCACTTGAATATTGCCTTTTATGATCAGGGAGAGCTTCGCCAATATGCAAAGCGATACAATCCCAATTGCAGGGACTTGGTGTTGCATAAGTTCAGAGAACGTGGAGAATCCAGAGCAATAAAATCAAAGTTCATCCACTGCAAGAGATCAAAGGTAATTATATCTATCTCAATATTATCTTGGATCATCTAACTTGTCTGTGTTGGAGCACACTCCGTTGATTTTATGCCACACAGAAATTACAGTCACTCATATGATTCGATATTCCGATGCTACTGGTACATGAAACTTAACACACAAAGAAGGCTATGATTTAACATGAGCTTGAGAATATGATCACGCTGCTGGGCCACACCCCCTTGATGAATGACGAGAGCTCTTGCCACGCGGAGCACCAGGCGCTGAATGATAATAGATCAATCGTTATTCAATCGATACAACTAATGACTCACCTGTGCGTCCACCAGAGTGCACTGATGACCCACGGCTTCCTCTGCCAAGCGAGAGGTGACAGAAGGATCCCAAAGGCGACAACCCAGAGGGTGTATTCGGAGCAAGGCCCACAATGTCAGCATTACTAATATTAATGTTTTGCTGTTCGCACATTGTCAACACAATCCGCGTAAGCCGCTGAAGTCTTTCCTTGATTTCACGAATGTCCGCATTTGTAAACATAGCTGTAGTGGCGGAGGAGGATGATCGGGTCAGAGAAGATACACTGCAGCATCCAGTCCCATGAAACATCACCTTTAGGAGGTCTTCCGCGGGGGCGTGGGGGCGGAGCAGGAACACGATCTAGGAGGGAATGAATTGAGCACCAGCGATCGTTATTTCACTCACATTGAGATGGCACTGCCACTGACTCATTGTCCTCTTCTTCGTTGTCATCGTTGTCATCTTCATCGTCATCGTCGTCATCGTCATCGTCATCGTCGTCCTCCTCCTCGTCTTCCCCTTCAGCGCCTCCATCTATTTTCGGAGTATGAAAAATAGATCAATTAAAAATAAATGAAATATTCCCACCTCTCTTACCGAAGCTCCTGGCGTATCATGGCGACCTGTTTGAGCCATTTCTTTGGGGGAGTGCACGCCTTCCTCCGACTTGCGCATTCGGTGCACGCTTTGGAAGGTTTTAATGCACCCCACTGTGGCACACATGTTTCTATACCGCGGCGTTTACAAGCCTTGCATCGCAGCTGGCGAAGTCAATAAATCTGTATACCAATTAATATAAATCACTGAAAGACATACCTTACCCTTTCCCACCCAAGGAATCTCCGTCACATCATTGTCAGCGTTCTTGGGATCGTCAGGAATGTCGATAGCATCGCCGGCTTCGTTCTTCCGTTGGCGGCGTTTCGGACGAAGATGCGGAGGAGATTCAACAACAACATGATATTCTCACTTTGCTGTGATGCGCTTTGTGTCGCGTGGTGTAGCATCGTCTTTCTCCTTCTTGTTTTTGTTGTCATTGATTGCATCGCCCTCGTCGGTGTAACGGTTTGCTAACCGTTTGTCCGACTTGGACGACTTTGAGTGACTTGCAACGCGTGACTGGGCTTCTCGGACACTAGGCTGGCTAACACTAGGTCCCCTTAGAGTGAAAAGGGCGTGACAGCACCTCCACTAAGTCGACGATGAAAGAACAGAGATGAAGGAAGAGGAAGAAGAGATAGATGACAACGATGAAAGGCAGACTGGAGAGGAAAGGAAAGGAAACTGTGATAGCGAATTTGAAGAAGACCAGGATGAGGATCCCTGGTCTTTACTAGTCGACTTATATACACGTAAGACTCGCTTTAAAGCGGAGTCTAAACTAAGTAATGAGTCACGAACCCTAGTACAACTATCCTACGAATGAGTCATGTCCGCCGCATGTGATACTAAAGAACAATAAGAACGCTTGACAGCGTGTGAGTCCGGTGAGTAATACTAATACACCTGTCCTAGGATTGGAACAACATGGAAGGCTATGGAACCCTTGCCCGTCACATGTCCTAGAGTCATCTGATAACAAAGAGATAGCGCAATGATGGGGGAGTGAGATAAGATAAGAACGACGGCAGTCCCAATGATAGTCTGCGAATGGTGTTAGCGCGGGTCGGTCCGTGACATTATCCCCTTTTCAGTTCCAGCGCCTACGCTGGATAGCCGAGGTGAGGTTCTTGAGCGTCTCACTCATAACGGCGCGAAGGGTATCCAACTCATCTTCTTCCCATCCATCCCACCTATCAAGGCGCTCCCAAGCTGCCGTGTCTTGCTGCATCCCATATCCCCATACCTTATGGTGTTTCAGGGGCCTCTCCTCTACCAGAGTGGCCGTGGTCCAGGCATCTTCCGCCGCCGTGTGGTCGTGGTGATGGAGCGTGAAGGCGATGTCGAAGCAATATTTAGTACAGCCGGTTTTGTTGCCCGCTGCCAGCGGTTCGGACGCTGCTGATGATGATGATGAGGGGGAGGAGTCCTTGGGCGACGGTGGAGACGTAAGATCATAGTTGTATTCCGGCGTGCCGATAATAGGCGACCCTGGGTTGTCGCCCAACGCTGCCACGGGCACTGCGTCAATCCCCTTTTCAGGGGTGCTGTTAGGCCCTCCAGGCCAGAAAGGTGAGGGGTCTCGACTGAGTGTGGGGACGGGGGCCCATGGAGTGCTGCCCGGAGCTCCGAGAGTCCTTGGGGGAGTATGAGTCTCGATATTCAGATCGTCAGATAGGGGCCAAGAAGCTGGCGTTTCGACTCGGTTGTTGAACAGCAAGATGGGTGGAGATGCAGGAGAAGGGGGCGTGCGTGGCAGAACCATGCCTTGGTCGTCCACCAAAGGCCGCAAGGGAATATCAATAGGTGCCGATGCCGGGGCCGCATCGATGGAAGATGTGTTGGTAAGTATCATAGTGTATGGGATGGTATATCGAAGGGCGTGCTGGTGTAGTAGATGAGATTGGCGGAGGGCTGAGGGGTAAGGAGACTTAGCGGATGAAGTGCTCCTTATATGTGTTTCCTTGGCGGGGTTCGAAGCTTTGAACTCCCGCACCTTATCATCAGCAAATACGTCATCCTTATCGACCCACATATTGTCCGAGTCAGGGTAGCCTTCCCATTTGACCAAATACTGGAGTCGCCGTCTCCTGCCGAACTTCCGAGAGTCCAGAATCTTCTCTACGGAGTATTCTTCTTCCCCGTCCACAAGGTCAGGTACCGGGCGCTGATAATTTGGGCCATGCATTATTGTTTCTCGGTACGGTGTGAGAAGATCGATGTGAAACACGGGGTGAATGCTCCACTGCGTGGGAAGGGCTAATTGATAACTGACCGGCAACAGTACCTTGATTACTTTAAATGGCCCATGTCTTCTGGGCGCAAGCTTGGCGGTTGGCTGACTGAGACGGAGATTCTTGCCTTCTACCCATACTTGGTCGCCTTCTTTGTATTTGGGCGTATCACGGTGTTTCACCCATGATTGCTGTGCCTTTATCATGAGTTGTTGTGCCGTGTCCCGTGCCTGTTTCAGCTGTTCAAGGCGCAATGTGACCTGTGGAAGTGGAGAAGGCGCAGAGATCCAATCAGCGCGTGGGTTATAGCCCATCAGAAGGAAGAATGGGGACTTCCTCGTGGTGTCACTGGGCCAATTATTGTGCGCGAATTGTGCGATAGGAAGATAAGGAGCCCAGTTTGTCTGATGATGGTCGGAAATAAAGCGAATGGCGGTCTCGACCCATTGATTAGAGCGATCAGATTGTCCATCGGTTCTTGGGTGATATGCTGTGGAGGGATTACGTTCTATCCCTGTGATCCGGCAGACTTCCTGCATGAACTTGGATATAAATCGGGGGTCTCGATCGCTGATGACCTTCCGCGGTAGTCCGAAATGGGCAAATACGTGTTGGATGTAGAGGGCGGCCGTGCCCTCTGCGTTGATTTCTTCTCGACATGGTATGAATATGGCGGCCTTCGTGCAATCGTGATCGGTAATGGTGAGAATGGAATCGTATCCCTGCGATTCAGGGAGTTTAGTGATAAAATCCAAAGCTATAGTTTCAAAAGGCATAGCTTCGGGTCGGGGGTAGATGGGTCTCAATGGTGCTTTTGTGGGACGGTTGTTAACTTTGTGGCGCTGGCAGTCTGCGCACCCCTGGACGTAGTCGGTTATGTCTTTGCGCATTTGTGGCCACCAATAGTTGCGCTCGACCAGTTGTATCGTTTTGCTGATGCCTGGATGTCCGTGTACCGGCGGGTCGTGGTGAACCTTGATGATGTTGCGCTTGCCCTCTAAGTCATCAGTGACGACCACTCGTCCTTCTTTGTACCACATGCCGTCGAGGTATTTGAGCTGATGGGGATCAATCCATGTCTTAAGACGCTCCTCGTTTTGGCGGTGTTGTTGTGTGATGGTCGTGATTGCTCTTGCAAAGAGCCGTTCAGGAAGCACTACCACATTGGTGTTATCTTCGGTCCCTTGATCGTAGTCTGGTCTTCTGGAGAGCGCATCCGCTCTTCCATTAGACGTTCCTTTGATGTGACGAATTTCAATGTTGTACTCTGATAGGCGAAGTACTTCCCTTGCTACGCGCCGGCTGATTTTGTGTGGTTCTTTCCAATAGAGTAAGTTTTGATGATCCGAGTAGACGATGACTTTATGTGGTGACCCTGCTAGGAATGATCTCCAGTTATCAAGTGACATTACCACCGCCAATAGTTCGAGGTCGGCCACATCGTAGTTTCGTTGGGCCTCATTGAGGGTCTTCGAGAAGTAAGCTATTGGGTGTCGCTTGCCGTCTTCCTTCTTTTGTAGTAACACTGCGCCTACTGCAAAGCCGGATGCGTCTACCTCCAGCTCGAATGGTTTATCAAGTTCAGGGTGTGCCAGTACTGGTTCGCTGGTTACCCTGTCCCTGAGGTCGTTAAATGCCTTCTGGTGTCGTGATGTCCATGTCCATTCTGCTTCTTTGCGTGTTAGTTCGTTGAGCGGTCGTGCAATGTGGGCGAATCCTCGAATAAAAGGTCGGTAAAAATTGCAGAAGCCCAAAAAGGATCTGATATCCTTAACTTTGGTTGGCGTAGGCCAATTTTTAATGCCTGCAATTTTAATGGGGTCCATGCGCGTTATCCCCTTTTCAAGGATTACCCCCAGGTAATCCATGCGCGGGGCATGGAAGGTGCACTTCTCCGGTTTGAAATATAAGTCGAGTCGTTCCGCTACTTCGAATACAGCTGACACAGCCTTGATGTGATCTTCGAGGGTTGTGCTGGTCGCGATTGCGATATCATCCATGTAGATGCGGATCGCGGTTCCCCTGGCGTTCCAATAGTCAATGGTATCGCGGTACTCGTAATTCATCATGTTTTGGAACGTAGCTGGTGAATTTTTGAGCCCAAAAAACATAACAAGAGGTTCGAATAAGCCGTATTTGGTTTTAAACGCAGCTTTGTGTTCGTCTCCCTCTTTGATGCGGATATTGTTGTACCCATCTCGTACGTCTAGTTTGGTAAAGATTCGGGCTCCGCTGAGGTCTGTGAGGAGCTCCGTAATAAGTGGTAGTGGGTATTGATTGCTGATTGTGATGTCATTGATGCGCCGGTAATCTTGTACTGGTCGTAATTTGCCATCCTTTTTCTGGATGAAAAAGAACGGTGAGGCGTATGGTGAAATAGAGGGTCTGATATATCCCTTAGCTTCCTGTTCCCTAAGGAATTTGAGCAGCCCTTTGTCCTCTTCTTGCGTCATGGGGTAAACTTTGCATGGTAAGGCGTCTGGCGCGCCTGGTTTGAAGTCGATTGCGTGGTCCCATGGTCTTGAAGGTGGGAATCGTGCAGATTCTTCGTCACTAAACAGTTTGCTAAATCGTCTGTACACTTCTGGGACGACGGCTGCGACTTGATTTTGACCTGCTTGGACGGCCAATTCTGTTGCTACTCCTCGGATTGTAGATTGCGTTTCCAGCGTTCGTACAATGGATTGTTTTTCTGCTTCAGTCATTATTGTTGCGATGACTGGACGCTGTCGGGTAACGCGGGGATTGATGGATGAAATGACAACTGGTAACACGCGTTCATCAATGACGGCGCTTCGCCAGTTGAATCGTGGTTCGAAAGATGCCAGCCATGGGTATCCCAGAAGTATGTCTTCACTTCCGATGTCGGTTATGAGGAAGCGCATCTCCCTATGAATACCCTTGGTGAATACATCTAGATCAAGATAATGGGTAATCTCCCCTGATTTGTTGGTGGTGTTATCAATATTGTAGATCTTCTTGGGCGTCGGGAGTTCTCGCAACCCCAACCCCATTTTTGCTGCGAACGTTGCGTTCATGAAGTTGTCGGTAGCTCCAGAATCCACTAGAGCTCGTTTGTCGGCCATGAAGTAACTTGTGCGAATCGAAACTGGAATACGCATGGATCGATAGCGAGTAATGTACACAGAGTTACAACGAAGAGTCCTCACCCAGGCCGTCGGGTTCAGACATTTGGAAAATCCTCTCTCTTCCACAATTGCTGCATGACGAGATCCTTTACCTCGTCTTCTTCTTCGGCCACTCCGTTCAACCAGTCCTGTGCCTTTTGCTGGGGGGTTCGTGTTTCCGCAACGCTGCGGTCGTCCACTATGCTTCGAGCAGCATAGTATTCTTCTTCAGTACTCCCTTGTCTGGTACGTGAGGGCCCTTGCCCTTGTTGGTGATAGGGGTTCTTTTTGAGTGGCTGTCGACAGTCTCTTTTAAAGTGACCTGCTTTGCCGCAATTGAAGCAGGTAAGAACTTTCCTTGTTCCGTCCTGTAGTACAGGTCCTCTGGGGACTCCTCCTTCTTGACTTCCCCCAACACGTTGGTGGTATCGATTTCCTCCTGGAAGGAAGTCTTCATTCTGGGCGACTCATCCTCGAATTCGATCCGGGGTGGTGTCCATGGCGTTGGGATCCGCCATTCGTGGGAAGTTAGGCCCTCCCCACCTTCGGTTGTTATTGTTATTGTTGGTACCCTTCCAGTTACTAAGCATCGGTGTTGCTACTGGTTTGGATCGGAAGCCTTCAAGTCGGCTCTTCATATGAACGAACATTTTTTGTTGTTGTATTGCTGCCTCACGCCATCCTTCGTAATTCCGCGGTTGGATGTTTTGGAAGATGAATTGATACATTGCGTGGGGCAATGCATCTGTGAAGATGCGCAAGACCAGCGGTTGATTGACATCATAGTTGGCATGACGTACCAACGTCTCGAACTTGGTTATGAGACCGTCCAGGTCTCCTGATTGCATGCGAAGTCCTCGCCCTAACTCTGCTTGGGCTTTCTCTTGTTCTAATACGTCGGCATATTGCCTGTTGAATGCACCGATTACGCCGTTCCATAGGCGTTCGTCCGTGGTTGCCCATCCCTGAGTTACAACTTGGGTTCGTAGCCATGCGTTCACTCCTTTGACCCATTCGTTAACGAGTGCTCCTTGAATATAGGTGAGGAAGAACATAGCTCGTTGATATGGGTTACGCATGAGCGTATTTGTAATGTTAACTCCTTCGTATAATTGCCATTGAGTGATGAATTGCTCTGCTTTGGACCTGTCTCCTGTGAATATGACAGGAGGGTTTCCCACCAGTTTGTCGCCATGTTGTCCTCCTGGTTGTGGTGCCTGTGGCATAGGGAACGGGGGTCCTCCTTGCGGTCCTCCACCACCGGGTGGTCCTCCTCCTCCTGGTGGTCCTCCGCCGAATGGTCCTCCACCTGGCCCTTGTCCTGGTGGTCCACCGCGCGGCCATCCAAATGGTATTCTTGGTGAACTTCTGCGTCCTCTATCGGAGGGGGGACGGCTTGATCGGGTCCTATAGCCCTATGTAATGCTATCTCGTCAGGATCCATTGGCATTTCCATATGCCCGGTGTGTGGGTTGATAACCCCTGCTGCTGGTTCCATGGTCATCGTACGACTCATGACTGGTTCTTGTATATGTAACGACTCAGCTAGCTGTAACGCGATAATCTGATCGCTTCCTCTTTGTGGTGCTGGTGACCGGACTTGTATATTGCTAGCTTCACTTGCCACTGATGGTGTGCTGGTTCGGGTAGTGGGGGTATTGTCCGGAGATTGACTGCGAATTCTTCTGGCGTGGTCAATGCGGTCTTGGTCCGCCGTGTCTTGTAATGTGATATCAAGTCCGAGATCTGGTCCAGCGATACGGAATGCTTCCCAATGTCCGCCAACTTCTAGATTCTCAATCCAGCGAATTTCAGTCCAACAAGCACGCTCGGTGTTAAACTCAACTGGGTACCAATGCTCCTCTCCTGATGAATACTCTGGTGCACTTGACCGTGCGTGGTACCGTTCGATTGCTTTGACTACCCGCCAACTGGCTCCTTTGATGAAGGACTCTGGTACGTCCTGTCGTGGTTGTTGATTCTCGATTTCGTAAGGGATGAACCCTCCTTCTGCGGCCCAAACTTCTCTGGTTGTACGTTGCAACGCCACGGTGGATCCTGGTCTTAATGTAACGGTTTGCTAACCGTTTGTCTGACTTGGACGACTTTGAGTGACTTGCAACGCGTGACTGGGCTTCTCGGACACTAGGCTGGCTAACACTAGGTCCCCTTAGAGTGAAAAGGGCGTGACAGCACCTCCACTAAGTCGACGATGAAAGAACAGAGATGAAGGAAGAGGAAGAAGAGATAGATGACAACGATGAAAGGCAGACTGGAGAGGAAAGGAAAGGAAACTGTGATAGCGAATTTGAAGAAGACCAGGATGAGGATCCCTGGTCTTTACTAGTCGACTTATATACACGTAAGACTCGCTTTAAAGCGGAGTCTAAACTAAGTAATGAGTCACGAACCCTAGTACAACTATCCTACGAATGAGTCATGTCCGCCGCATGTGATACTAAAGAACAATAAGAACGCTTGACAGCGTGTGAGTCCGGTGAGTAATACTAATACACCTGTCCTAGGATTGGAACAACATGGAAGGCTATGGAACCCTTGCCCGTCACATGTCCTAGAGTCATCTGATAACAAAGAGATAGCGCAATGATGGGGGAGTGAGATAAGATAAGAACGACGGCAGTCCCAATGATAGTCTGCGAATGGTGTTAGCGCGGGTCGGTCCGTGACAGTCGGGTGTAGTTGCATCCTTGGCCAGCCGCCGATTCCGAAGTGTGTTACGACCTGCACCGACGTCGCTGTCAGCTGGAATAGGTGCCTTCCCCTTCGTCTTCCGCTTGGAGATGCAGCGTGCTGGTTCTTGCATAGCAGTTTAATTCACAGTGTCCATAAAATATATTTGAGCGCACGTTTAATTTCTCCCTCTTGCTCCTCCGCTGCATCCTCTGCCACATCCTTTGCCTTCTCCACCTTCTCCTCTTCCCCCTTGTTCTCACCAACGGTATCTTCTTCTTCCTCGTCATCCGATTCCAGAAGCCACCAACGCATTTCTGGGGGCTGCGACAATGCCTCCTTCGAAAGATCCTGCGACTTGAGGACCATTGGCCAGAGTTGATTCACACCGAGTGTGCGATTTGTGATCTCCTCCGATGTAATGGTAGCATACTCTGGCTGGCGATTCGTGTCCTTGGCTACCTGGTACTGCCAGGCAGCGGCGTCGAGGGCCGCATGAGCGCGATGTACTCTTTTTGCCTGCGGGTAATCTGCAAATATTTTCTTGACATGCTCCTGTAATAGAATATAAAACAACAGTAAAACCTATTTCCCTTTGCTCCGAATTTATCACACACCATCTCCATCATCATATTCCTCTGAAAGTTGGTATGGTTTTCTTCAGGATGACATTCCTTATACTTCACAGCTGTGAAGATCCTGGCAGCTATCTTCAAGAGAAGAGATTCTGCCTTGCTGAGAGGCGGCTCAGATGTTTTTTTCGGAGGCATGGATGCAGAGAAGAAAAATAATGGACGGGGGAAGAGTATTTCGACGTCACTCCAACTGTCATTTTTGCCCACATGCAGAATTTCTCACACTGATCCGATCTCAGAACATTCTATGGAAATCTGATCTTCGAATTTTGATTATCCCAATATGCTCCATTATATTCACACGTCTCTCTATCAAACAATTCCACGCAATGTCAGATGCACAATTTTCACTGTGGCCTGATGAGTTGGATGTAAATACACTGGTCCAACTTAGCTACTGTAATTCGCATGTTCCAAACATGGATATGTGTTCCCAGTAGCATGTTTTGAGATTTTCCATGGCGCAATCACATCCCCCCCCCTCACCCATTGCGCCTGTGTCTCTCTCCACAATGCCCCCCAAAAAGACTCCATCTTGTTCTCAGGCCAGCAAACCTGAGCCTGACATTCCAGGTGGAGGATTTATTCGTGCCCCATGTTCAAAGGCGAAGGTTCCTCCGAAAGCTCGCTGCATTCACCTGCCTCAAGACGTCCCCTCACCTTCGCCTTCTTTTTTCGATTTGATGCCGCAACTGTCTGCAAATATTGCCCCCACAGATGCAGCTGCTGGCCCGTCTTCTCAGGTACACACAATAATATTATTTTGATAATCATAGTGCTGACTCGCCTTAGGACGTACCAAAGTTAGTGACACAAAAGCCTGACATGGCTGCTCTGTTTCGGCAAGCTGCCCCGCCCTCAGATCCTGAAAGCGAGGACGAGGATGCGCAAAAAAAGGTTAGTTCTACTGAGCTACGATTAAATCGATACTAAATAGAAACATTCAGGCAAGCGATGTTGTGCATCCCCCCCTGCCCCCTAGTCCACCACCTTCCATACCGCCTCCTCCTCCGATGCCTGCCAGAGACGATGCGATGGCTGTAGATGTGTTTGGCCCACAAGGCCCAGACATTAATCGCCCTGCCCCGGAATTCGTGCAACAAACACCATCAAACGTCACACAAGTCCCAGGCAGCTCCTCTGCTGTTCAAGGGAGCTCGGCTATAACCCTAAACCATCTGCCTTCTGCCATACAAAAACTTCCTGTACCGATGATAGAATCTGCCGCTCCACTGAGCTCCTCCTCCGCTGTACGTCCCTCCCCAACTGCACACCCCTCCGCCGCTGTATGTCCCTCCCCAACTGCACGCCTCTCCGACGCTGGAGTGCGCTCGTCCACTGCTGGAGTGCGCTCGTCCACTGCTGGAGTGCGCTCGTCCACCACTGGAATACCTTTGCCCACTGCTGGAGAACGCTCATCCGCAGCTGGTGGTTCGCTCTTTGCGGAGGGGGTTCCCGATGCTCCAGGCAGCAATGATGACCTTGACGAAAGTGAGCCAAGCCTCGATGACCTTGTCCAGCAGGCACCAGCATTTCGTGCTCAACTTGTTTCAATGCTCAACACGTTGGACTCATGGAGCAGCTTAGTGGAGCATTATAAAGCATCCAAAAAATCTAAAAAAGATTAAAGCTTTCTGTCACAGTATCAGTCATTTTTTGTATACTTGTAAATAGCATCTTGTATATGTTTTGAATGCCATAGGCTGCAGGCACCCTTCTATCAGACCTGCATCAAAATATTCGTATTAAGTTCCTTCTCATACCCTCTGCCAGTCTCTGTGCATTTAATTCCACAATGTTTGCGGTGTTGCGAGCGCATAGATCCATCAGATATTTATAAAATATCATTGAAACATCTGTCTGAAATACGATGTGATCTGAAACATACAGTACTGTGTGGTGTGATCGACGAACTTGAATTGGACGTCGAGCGGGTATTGCAGTGGGTCACTGCGGAGCGGCAATCACCCATAGAAATACCCTTACATGTATCATGCTCCGATCTTTGGTGTTGGCTGTACAACCCAATATTAAACATGCCTCTCATGGTTAGTATGTCTATGAGATATCTGAGTGTATAAAGTGAAGCATGGTCTTCTCAGATCCCGTAAATTCTCTGCTGCAACCCCACATCGTCCGACATCTGAAATCATTCATCCTCTATCGTCCATTGCAGTCTGTTCTAGCAATGGAATCTGATTCTGCTACTTCTGAGTCATCCCCTTCTCATCCAAGCATCGAGCATGAGTATTCTCATCCAGGAGATATATTTTCTCTCACTAGAGAAGATGAAGAACTATTATCGGAGTACCTCGAAGAATTTGGCGAAGGCAATGTCGATATGCAAAGCACAATAATTGAAAATTCGATGGCAGAGCTGGTAATGCTCCAACCTGCTGGTACACCATTCAATAAGGAACAGGCTAGCGGTGTGAGAGCCTCTCTGCTCATATTTCCCTTCTAAACGATACATTAATGTTTAACCACAGAAAGTCCGAAAATGGTTTTATAATCATTACGATCGGCCTGAGAGACAATATGTCAAGTTCATTCGAGGATGGTCCACCAGAAACACATTTTATCATATGTGCTGTGATGAAGTTATGACCGAAGCGGAGAAGCTTTCTGGTTCACCACCTGGTTCACGGGCTTTCTTCGGCAGTCTTCAAAATGCGACAACAAAGCTTTGGAAGTGCCTCCCTGACGAAGAGCAGCAGGTATATGTTAGGCTGGCAAATAAATGGTCGGGTGAACCTCCTCCTGCCAATATTCAAGCGAGGTATGCCACACTAATTACATTAATACTGACCTAATATTATATTCCTTTCAGAATGGCAAGCTCTGTTAGTGCAAGAATCATCCGCGACTTCCAGAGCCAGTTATTTAGATCCTGCGGTGTCCGATGCATCGTCCTTACTGCGCACCAACAGGAAGATAACACTATTATCACTGGCATGTAAGTCCTCTGAAACTTGATTCTGCTAAATATTGTATGTATTGAATCCATAGGTTCAACACAATAAGGAAAAGGATGCCCAGAAACAATTTATTTATTTCTGCCCCAACTGGAAGACTGTTATACTTCACAAAGAATGGCAGACATATGCTAAAAGGTGCTACGGCGGAGGTGTGACGTTATTTCATTTCAAAAATAATATTGATCAAGATATTGATACATCTTTATTCTAGATGACATACCAAGCCATCCACAGACTGTCCCGAAGAATCGCACTAAGACCAGATCAACTCCGATTCCGATTCCTGTTAACAGAGATGGGTCCCCTGACGTTCCAAATATTACTAAAGACAAAAACTACAAGACCAAGACCATGCAGGCGATGCTGAGGGAATATTTAACCGATCATATTCGTATGTTTGCTCCGATTGTGCATATATATCTGGCCCTCATGAATATTAGGATATGTTTCAGGAAATAGGAGCGCCACGATTTCGTGGGTACAGGTCTGTGCAACTCCATCCGAATGGATTGCACCGCAATGTACACCTGATGGGTTTACATGGGCCGATCCATCAAAAATCCACATCGGGGATATACATCTACTTTTGGAGCACTGGCGCAAAAGAAAGCGGCAGCACCTTCCCCCTTTAATCTGGGCAAAATCCTGTCCTGTCCTTAAGAATGTATCACTTTGGTCGGAGAAGTGGCAGGAGTACCACCCTGACCGGTCTCCCGATGACTCCTTTATTAACGATGGTAGGTCTGAGCCAAGGTCCAACACATCTGATCCACGTCAAAACTCCGATTTCTCAATGTCATCTAGGTCTGATCATCGCCGGTCCAACAGTATTGGCTGCTCCGACACTTGTACTTCTAACAATTCCCCACCCATCTCCGAAATGCGGGACAACCCTTGGACCAATGGGATTCCACTGTCAAATTCTAATGCTGATGATACATGGGGCGGTTTTGGTGAAGATAGTCAGATGAGTTCTCCGCCCCTCCATCAGACATATTCCCCTCACGGGGGGTTAGGTAAGGGTGCTTGAGTACCTTACTTTTGGAGCAAGTAAACAAATTAATATGTCTTGATATATAGAATCACCGTGACAAACCAGAACACCAACAGAATCGTATATTGAATCTGACTCAGGTAGGGCATAGCTACATTAGCATGGACTGTACTCATTAGATTATGGTCACACAGATCGGGGAGGGCCGTCGACTGGCCCTGGGCACGTTGGGTCTAACTGCCAAGAGAGTAATCAAGGCCCTTTGGAGGATCGCTTGGTTACATCGGGCCTCCCAAAGCGGGTGGTGAGGTTGACGGAGAAAGCGAGGTGATTGTATTATCATTTCCCTGTCATTTGATTTCTGACCAGATCACAGGTACATGGATACTGGAAAAGGAGGGAAGCTTCGAAGCAGTATATTCGAAAGGAAATAGTAAATACACTGTAAATATGCATACAATATGTATACGATGGCTATGATGAATTAGGGAGAATTCTGTATATTCCTTTATTTGTGTCGGACCAAGTGCACAGCACATAAGTCGTGCTTTAAGCCTTTATTCAAATATCTACAAGTAGTGCATATATAATTCAATGGAAGATTGCTATGGCACTAGAAAAGTCGGATGAATAGAATATCCGGTCGTGGTTGCTGTATAGAGTGACATAGACTGCAGAATAAATATGAAATCTTGCTCTGCAATAAGTTTGGTATTTTCCCCCTTTGACCCGACAACCATCTCAAAGTGCATTTGACCTTGTACAATATTTTACATTTCTCTGATACTCTGATAGGTCCCATTGTTATGCCCAATGCATAAGCATAATGTGTATTGTCTCATATATCAGTGCATCTATACATTCAGTAATTATATTTAACCATTCTACTCCGCTCTGATGATCCAACTGTTCTTCCGACCACCGACCTTTTAACCATGTTCGGAGGTCCTCCTCCAACGCCAGCCGACGTTGGCTGACCCATGAATTATGGAAGCATCTCCGACATCGGCCGACGTCGGCTGTCCATGACCGATTCAAGAATTCTGGCGTCGGCTGGCCCATGACTTATGTAAGCTATGGCAGATCCATGGCTGCACCACTGCAAAAAGGTAATAAGACCCCCGCTACAGATATCAGATACAGCCATCGAAGCCTCCACAAGCATCAAATATTTAGGCGTATATCTGGACCAGCACCTCAACTGGAAAGAGCAGGAAGCTCACACGACCAAAAAGGGGGCAATCTGGGCCGCCCAAATCAGGAGGGTGGTAAGACCGGACTGGGGACTCACTCCTAAGTTTGCCAGAAGAATGTACATCAGCGTCGCACTGCCGCGAATCCTGTATGCTGCGGACGTATGGGCACCACCCACCTTCAAACCAGAACAAGCAGCGAAGTTGGACACAAACAGAAGATTCACCAAACGCCTATCAACAATACAGAGAGCAGGTACACTAGCAGTAGTTGGAGGGCTGAGAACTTCGCCTACAGATGTACTTTGCACACACACAGACATTCTCCCCGCGCACCTGGAACTCGAGAAAGTCTATCACCGAGCAGCAGTGCGAATGGCAACACTGCCGCACTCACATCCCATCACGAAGATGTACCAGAAGTCTTCCAAGCGTAGAGTAAAACGGCACAGAGCCCCGCTTCACCAACTGACAAGCGCATACAATATAACTCACGAAGACTTCGAAACGGTAACTGTGGCAGGACACAACCCAGCTCTCATGGGTAAGCGACCATTCAGAACTGACATTCCAGACAACAAAGACAGCTCCAAGGAGAAGGACAAGCAAGCGCCAGAGAACATGAAAATCTACACTGACGGATCTGCTCACGATGGTAAGGTCAGAGCGGCGGCTATACTGACCAGAAATGGCAAGACAGAGAAGATTCTGCACTACCACCTCGGCTCAGCAGAAGAGCACACAGTCTTCGAGGCAGAGCTGGCAGGACTACTGATGGGATTACACATGATCGAGGCAAACAAGAAAGGTAACACCTCATTCTCAATAGGGGCGGATAACCAAGCCGCGATCAAAGCACTCTCCTCAAGATTTGACAAACCTGGCCACTACCTAGCAGCGGAGGCCTTTAGAACAGCGGAAAGGATCAGAAAAAAGAAAGGTAAGAAATACTCACTGATGTTCAGATGGACAGCCGGACATTCTGGCATCACAGGAAATGAGGAAGCAGACGAGGAAGCGAAAAAAGCAGTGGAAGGTAAATTGACAGACGCAGCAAAACTCCCAAAACTCCTTAGAAAGCGACTCAAGATCAGCAAGTCAGCAACAATCGCCTCAGCAGCATCGGAAAGAAAAAAGACATGGAGGCGTGAATGGCTAGCTTCCCTGCGATACGCTAAGTTCAAACACTTCGATTCCACTCTTCCATCCCGCAAGTTCATTAAACTGATTAGCAATACAAAGATAAGCAGAGCGGACACCAGCAAAATCTTCCAAATGCGGTCAGGACAAGCCCCGCTGAACGCATACCTACACCGTTTCAAAAGGAAAGAAAGCGCGCAATGCCCAGCTTGCGGCGCACTAAAAGAGACCCCGCAACATTTCCTCTTAGAATGCCTGGCATACGCCCACGAAAGATGGAAAATTAGACCAAAGAAAGGGGATATGGAAACGAAATTCGCAGAGCTTCTGGCAAACGAGAAGAAGATCGTCGCACTGGCGCACTACATGAAAGCCACCAGAAGATTCGAGCTGGACAAGCAGGAGGGAACCACAAAGCGGCAGGAAACAGAGACCTAGAAGGCCTAAAGCCAGTATGTCCAGCATACACACACACCCCACGATTCGACAAGACATGAAGAATGAGCGGTTGATGAAGCACAAGCGGAGAGTAGGGGAGTGGGAGGGATTCAGGAGCATCGCAACACGCGTGACACCGCAGCACGCTGGACACCCGACATCAAGATGCAGGAAATCCCAAGACCTTTCTATTCAACCAACCACGCCCCACACCCGTCACTTCACCAAGGCACTAACAAGCACCCCGATACACTCAACACTTAGTCATTTGCAATGCCGTGCCCCAGAGGCACGGGGAGGTGGTCTATTGATAAGAGGTAGAACAAAGAGCAGGAACATAAAGGGTAGACAGAGCACGCGATGTAAAGTGCCACATAGGGTCATGCACCCCAAGGCGCACTCAAATGGAATCGAAAAAAAAAAAAAAAAAAAAAACCTCGCACACGAAGTACTCAATTCCTAATTTCCTAGACGCCGCAATCTCTAGGCGTTCCACTCTTCTTCCACGCGCCAACCAAAACTCATCCTAGTATTCAGGGCGCAATGGGAAATGCTTCGCCCTGGAACTCTGCAAAATTGAATTTCAGTCCGTGCAGCGATGCACTGCAGAGAGTGGCAGCATATATACCAGTCAGCAGTCAAGCACAGCACTGTAGATAGACAGCAAAAGTGAGCGAAAAGTAGTGAGCCTGTATCATAGCGGAGAGCATCGACCACGGGAGAACAGAACAGAGAGCACCAAACGCAAAGTAGAAACAGCACAAGCATCATGAGGGAGAAAGTACTGTCAAAACTGGAGGGAATTGGGTCTCAAAGCGGTACTACGAGATCGATGAAAGAAATGATCCAAGCACAGGGAAGCGTAAGCGAGGTAAATACCCTAATGACGAAGTGCCGTACTGAGACACGGTTAGAATCGAGAAAGGACGCGCGCTGCTACGGACAAGCAGTAAGCACGAAAGCCGTATTCGCGCAAATCTAAATGAATACTCACACATAATCGCTGTCAGGCCCCATAATGAACAAAATTGACCCATCTCTCCAGAGTGATCCGCCGCTTCCTCCGTAGCTTCTTCACCGCAAACCGGAGCGCTTTCGCAGATCTTTCATGGTACGGTATCCCCTGATCCCGCCTCGAATTCGAGAAGAGCACCTTGTAAAAATTCTCCGCCAGGTTCCGTCCATCCTCGTCCACCATAGCCCACATTGTGCAGACCACGCTCCTGAAGCCGGAGTATTGTACCGCAGCAGCCAAGTGAAGTCCCTCGTCCACGATGCTCCCTTCTGTCACCTCGGCCGTGTGACAAGCAGAGAGAAATGCGAATTCGGCAGTGGGAACATCCGAGCGCACGATCTCGAGAAGTGTAAGGCGCTCGCCTCCGTGAAGTTCGAATCCGGTCTCAAATGGTTTTCCCACTTCAAGTGTCCCATGGCAAGCAAAGTGGACAAACCGGTGGTGCTGGAAGCCATCGAGAACGGCAGCAGGTGTGGCTGCTTCTGAGATGAGACTTGTCACCTCTGTTTCTAGACCTCGGACGACCTGTATCTCGCCTCCAACGGTTGGAAGAGACGGGTCAGTTTGCGCCACGAGGAGTATGGAGGGGAGATCCGAAGATCGGGAACCGGGATCACAATTACGGGATTGGATGAGGGCGGACAGTGATGGGGTATAGGAAGAGATGTAGAGATCCAAGAAATAACGTAGCTCGCCGTCGTCCGAAGGGACTGGACCCATGGCATGGAGAGGAAGGGAACAGAACACTGATGTCGGGCACCACCAGATACGGGATTGTTCTGGTACTTGAAGTTGACGGAGTCTGTCAATAACCGGTTTTCCAATGAGCTCGTACAGCACCGCGAGAACAGAGGCAAGGTTTTGATCGTATTTCTTCGAATCGAGCCCATCTTTAGCTCGTGAGAGCACTAACTTGCCCTTTAAGATGCTCGGAAGGTGGTAGAAATCGGCAGGGATCGAGATAAGGGAGGGGGACGCGTTGTGAAGAAGAATGATGATATCAGAACGCGGTTCGGAGTGGTTAATAATGATGACAGGACCGGACGAGGCGGCAGAACGGAGCGTGTCGAACGATGGGGATATTAGAAAGCGGTCGAAGCCTGGCAAGGCTCGGATTTGCGAAATCAGCTTGTCGCGTTCCTTCAAAATCCCACGTTGCCTCAGCACGACACGACCGAATTGGTCTACCGCCCTGACGTCGTCGTCTCTGTCATCATCCATGTTCAATTTGTGGCTCGGTGAGATCGACTTGGTCAGCTCCTCGAGTTCTCGGCTGACCGCTGCGAACTTGTCTCCTAATTGTGGGTCTACCTGCTGAAGTGTATCGATTGAAGCACGGAGGTGACGCATCTCGGACCAAAGTAAGGCTCTCCCTCGTTCGAGAGTTTCGATCGCTTCCTCGAGTTGACCCAGGTCGACCTGATATGAGGCGTAGTCCAGCGGCATCTTACTATGCCAGTGGCCATGTTCGGCAAAAGTGGCATGCTGCAGCTGCACAGTTGGTGCAAAAAACAGAATGTCTTGCATCAACGAGAA
Source organism: Lactarius tabidus (assembly GCA_963281015.1). NCBI lineage: Eukaryota > Fungi > Basidiomycota > Agaricomycetes > Russulales > Russulaceae > Lactarius > Lactarius tabidus. The sequence continues at coordinate 1,423,436 of OY725468.1, forward strand.
AGCCGTTTCGTACGCTGTGCAGATGGAGGTGTGTCGGCTATGTCGCGCTGCCTCTGCCCAGCGGCATGCAATGTCGAATCGAGATAGCGGGTCAAAGTGCCCGCTTTCGTGGTTGAGACACTGCGGGAGTAGTTCTGCCACTTCATGCAGGTCTTGCGTATCGCGACTTGAAGAGATATCGGAGCGGAGTTCCAAAGAAAGGGCAAGCAGATGAATCACTAGGATGCGCAGATCCATTGGTGGCGAACACGCCAAAAGCTGACGGAATGTGTTAATCGACTCGTTAAGATACTCGATCTTCATTGTGCTCTCGAACGCTTCGAAAAGAATGTTGCCGAATTCAAGTGACGACCGCAGATCACTCGGATCGGATGAAGCAAGAATAGTTCGGCCCGATTCGATAGCTTCGTCGATGTCAGTGATGTCGTTATTGCGGATCCCTGAGAGAAGACCGTCAAGGAGCTGCTTCCGGGTTAGGTAGGAATCGTCAGCCCGCCCTGGCGGCAGAATAGGTCGGAAATTGCTAGATGATGCCTCAAGGCCATCGATTGGACCGAAGTATTGGAAACGTTTCTCCGCGACATGTTCCAGGGCGTAAGACAAAGCAGGATAGAAGGGATCTTCGACAGAAGATGAAGCAAGAAAGGTACGAGCGCGATACATTGCTTCCTCTAAATATTCTGGGCTCTTAGATCGGGCCAACATCGCTAGCCATGGCGCAATTCTTTGACATGGGGCCACGAATTTATCTCCAGGAAGATTGGAAGCAATCGTTTCATCGATGATGGACAGAGCTTCCTGATAATCGTCATCCACACGAGTGCTAAAGTAGCGCCAGATGAGGTATTTGGAGAGGACGAAATGAACCTCTCGCAGTTCCGGTTTGTGCATCTTCGCCAGCCGCAGGCACGCGATAATTTGATTCAATTGTTCATCCGGGAATTGATCAGGGAGTTTTCTTGCGATTGCACTGACAAAGACTGCGATGGTGCGGTTGGTTTCGTAGCAGGAGGGATCCGAGGTGAGGAGTTCGTGGGTGAGGACTGTCATCTCCTCAAGGGTTTGTACTACGTTGCTGGCTTTCAACTCCATCTGAGTTCCCAACGTTGCCACGAGAGCTGCGGTGACTGACGGGCGCGAGATGGTGAATGGTGGGTGAGCTGGGTCTCGAAGAAGGCGGAAGCATTTCGCTGCGGAAATGGCATCCTCGGGTTCCTTGGATACTCTCGAGCGCACGCGAAGCGAATTTGCGAGGAAATATAAAATGTCAAAGATCATCGGACCGTGTGCAAGCCACGAACGGGCGGGGGAGAGTAGTGATTCCGTCAAATATATGATTGACTTGTCGAAGTCCTCGTTTTGATTGAACAGCCCATAGCGTAGGAGAAGCTGCAAAGCTAGAAGACCGGCGCATCGGGGGCGAAGAGGATGATATCGAGGTAATGCTGAGAGCATCAGCCGGTATTCAGAGATTTTAGCTGCGATTTGATGCGGTTCTGTAAACGACGGCCCCAAGAGAATCAACGGGGACCGGCCTGGGAAGCTGGACACAGCGGCCTAGAGAATCAGGACTTACTCGGTAGACTGCCCATGATTAACCTCTCGACAATCGGAAGTTAAACCGCTGGATGGTGAGGAGACAAGTTGGGCTACTAGTAGCAGGGGAGAAAGAGGCGAGGGGCGAGGAAGAGTACAAACGGGTCCCCTTTCAGCAGCACTCAGACGCACACAGCCACGACAACACGCCTTGATCAGGTGTATCAATGAAGGCAGCAACAACATGTTCATGCAACGTTCATGAAAGACGCACGGCTTTGGGCGTCTACAAGGTGACATACCTGGCCGGAACTGCCACCCATGTTGATAATACTTGGCTCCGGTAGTACCATGGTGCTATGCCCCAGTCTAGCACCAGTCAATCCACATTCCAGTTCTTCCCTGCTCCATATTTGCATATTGCCATGTTGTATATGACTATTCCAATACAGATACCTCCAGTCCGAAACCTCCATCATGAACCATCAATATCACCTAAGCCACTCAACAGTGTCAACACCGATAACATCTGAGAAACGAGTGCTGTGCTATGCGGCGCTGAGCCCTCGTATGCACTGCTACGGACAGGCAGTAAGCGCGAGATCAGTACCACCCAAATCTTCGATACTCACAGGTAATTCCCGTTCACGCAGCGTAATGAACAAAATTCACCCATCTCTCCAGGCCCCAGGGTGATCCGCAACTTCCTCTGCAACTTCTTCACCACGAACTGGAGCGCTTTTCACAGATCTTTGGTGAAATGGTACACCATGCTCTCATCTTGGATTCGAAAATAGCGTCTCGTAAAAATGTTCTGCAAGGTCCCACCCGGTCGTCTTCATCTACGCCCACATTGTCCAGACCACGCTGCGGAACCCGCAAAATTGTACCGCAGCTGCAAGTTGCGGTACCTCGATGCTCCTTCACTGACCTCAGCAGTGTGTCACGCAGAAAGAAATGCGAAGTTGGAAGTCGGAAGATGAGAACGAATGATCTGAAATAGTGCCAGATGCTCATTTCCGTGAAGCATCCAGCATTTAAAGGGTTGGTGGGTCTCCGACGTACCGTCCCATGCAAAGTGAACAGAGCGGTGATTCTCAGAGGTTGACAGCGCAGAGTATGTTGTACCATGTAAATTTCGCACGTCGGTAAAGGTGTGTGCACTGTGCCTTGCTCTAGTAGTAAGTTGGATGGCTCTCGAAGAGGCGGCGTTCTGCATCAAGCGCCTGCGGGATTGGTATGGATTTGAGGATGTCACGCCGGCTACGGTTTGCGACGGGGATGTGGCCCAAGCGTAGATGAGTGGCGCGGCCGCAAGGATATAGATTTTTTTTTAATGGACAAGCGATATATTGGGCAGCGAAGGATAGTAACTAAGTTATTCGACCTAATTACCTAACAATCCTGCTCAACGCGCTGAAGCGATCCTCGGAGGCTCGAAAACAGTGGAAAAATGCAGTGACGCATGCCTGTTAAACCAGGTAGTGTGGGACTCAGGCTCTTGAGGATGGACCGGAAGAACTTCTCTACCCACTAAAAAACCATGTTTCGATATACCCAGTCTTCTGGGAGGTCGCAGTGCCTCTTGTAAAGGGCTCTGTCCCACGTGTTCTGGACGATTTTTATGTAATGCTCTTTTCGTAGCACTTTTGTTGCTGTAGTCTTATCTTCGGATAATCTCCTGTTGATTACCTTGAGCCAAGCTGCCTCTACTTCCCTGTCTGTTCGTACTCTTTCACAGATCGTTCTCTCACAGCGTAGCGTCCAGATGAGGTACGCTGATTCTGTTAGAATAATTTTCAGTAGTCGCATGGCGCCTGGGTCGTGGAGTTTGTCTAGTCTGGTCTGTCCATTTTCATCTTTCTTTTTCTGCAGTGTTTTAATGTTGAGAGTGTTGCAACCTATGATCGTACCCAGTGATATACTTGGCCAGGTTTCTTCGTCGTGTGGCCATAGGTTTTTGGCCATTCTCCAGATTATGTCTCTCGCTGGGTTTTTGCAGGTTGTCAGTATGTGATCCATCGATTCATCGCTTCCGCAGATTTGGCAGTAACATCTCTCGTCCAGTGTTGGAATGTTCAGCCAGTACCGGCCTATTTTGTGGGCGCTATGGAGGGTTTTTATAGAAGAATTGTTGTATCTTGGGCCTTATTAGGTTTTTCCGTATGTGTTTCCATATTGCTTCATTAGTCTCCTGTGTTCCCACTTGGAGCTCTATGTCAGTTCTGACTTTCTCCATGTTTAGTGTTGTTAATTGTCGGCATTTGAGTCGCTTTTGTTCTTGTATCCCCCGGTATGCGATTGCCTGTGTAATTGATGCTAGTTTTGCTCCCTGTGGGTCAAACCTCGCCGGAATATCCAGTGGTATGTCGTCTGGTGTATCTTTACTGGCACCCTGTTTTGCTAGTTGGTCGCTCATCTCGTTTCCTTGTTCTCCGTTGTGGCCTTTTACCCACTTGAACTTCGTCTTGGCTGTGTGTCGCCTGAGCAGGTACGCTGCTTTTTTGAACCATTGTTTGTTTGCTATGTTTATCCATCCTTGGTCCTCCCATTTGGTTAGGTTTCTTGTGAGGCCGTCTATAACATATTTTGAGTCCGTTTTGATGGTAAGCGGTATGTAGTTTGGGGCTTTTTCCAGTGCTATTATTACTGCGGCTATTTCACCAATTTGATTCAATTGATTAGGGCCTGGAACTCTTTTTGCGCAGTTGTGTTCGCTGCCTTCTTCAAACCACACTCCGCTGCCGCTCTGCGCATTCTCCTTGCCATTGTTTAGGCACGAGCCGTCGGTGTAGACTGTGATTGTTTCCTCTGGGATGATTATCCCTCTTGGGGGGGGCTGTCTCATTGTGGGTTCGTGCGTTACTTTATTTGGGTCTACGAATATTCTGAAGCAGTCTGTTAGGTCTGTTTTTATGGTCACTGAGGGGTCGAATACGACTGCTGGGTTTTCCTCGTCTTCACTTTCATCTTCTTCTGTTGTCTCTGTTCTTGGGTTGGCATTGTTATTCGGGCTACGTCTGGTCAGATCGTCTGTGTTGGGTGACCTTAGGGGGTGTAATTTCGGGGTGATTTTCTTTATCCGTTTTTGCGCCTCTAGAGCGCAGCGTTGGGGATTTTCGCACCCATTGTTCTTATCTGTGTTGCAGTCTTCGCATTGGCAGGTGTAGTCTGGTTGGTGGAAGCCTCTTTCGTAGATCCCTTGTAGGCGTTCCGTTATCCTCAGTAGGTCTTTTGTTTGCATTGATTTGTGGTTTCTTGCCAGGCATCTCGCCTGTTTATTTCTAGGGATGGTTTTTTCTATTCCCAGATGTTGCCATGCTGGGAGGTTTTCTCTAAGTCTACGTGACAGGTTTATGGGTGCGAAGCTTGCTTTATATCTTTTTGCGATTTTGATCATTCTGACAGTGTCTTTGCCCAGTTTTTTTGCTCGCTTACCAGCTGTGGGTATTTTCCACTTCTGTAGGAAGGCATTCTGCCTGGTGTTTTTGTCTAGGGTCGCTGGTGTTGTCTCATTTAGGAGGATATCCGTTACAAAGGCCCAGGTTGGGCGTGAATCTGTTAGGTTTAGGAAGTCCTTTAGCCACACTATTTCAATGGCCTCGTTTCTCGTTCTTAGGTTAAGGAGTTTGATCCCTCCTAGTTCTTTTGTGTTTTCTAGTTGGTCTAGACTTAATCTTGGTGCATGGTTCTCGTCATCCCAGATGAAGTTTCTTATTTCTTTCTTCAGAGCTTCTCTGACCTGCTTTGGCATCCCTTGTGCTTTTGTGAGGAATTGTGTGCGTCCTCCCACTATGGCTTGTATTATAAGTCTTTTCCCGTCTAGTGTTGGGTGTACTGACTTCCATCTTTCTAGGTCTTTGTGTACCGCGTCAATTATGGGTTCCCATGGGCGCTGTTCTTGGGTTTTGTTACCGATCCATGATCCTAGGGAGCATATGGCTTCTCCTTCCTGTGCAATGTGGACGTCGTCTGGTATCTGTTGATCATTTGGGTTAAGTTTTCAGGTGCGTATTACTTTTTTCCGGTGGGCTCTGGTACCTATGGGTATGATTTCGGTTTTTTCTTTGTTGAATTTGGCCCCTGATACTCTGCACCATTTGTCTAGTGATCTAAGGGCTTCATCGTAGCTGTCATCAGCGTTCAGGTATAGGACTGTGTCGTCTGCAAACAAGTTTACAGCTAACTTTTCTCTCAGGCCTGGGATGTCGTATCCCTTGATGTTTGGGTCGTTTCTGATCTGGCAGGCTAACGGCTCGATGCCAATGTCGAAGAGGAAGCACGATAGTGGGTCCCCTTGTCTTATGCTTCTTGTTATTTTGAAAGCTCTGCTGAATTCTCCGTTGATCACTACAGTTGTGTATGCGTCTTCATACAGCGTTTTAACTGTCTTTGTGAATAGTTCTGGGAGGTCGAAAGCTTCTAGCGTTTTCCAGAGGTAGTTGTGATCTAACTTGTCATAGGCTTTCTCCTGGTCTAGAGCTATTATTGCGCCATTGCTTTCTGTTACTTCTGCAAAGGTTGTCATTAGCCTTGAGAGTCTGATGTGGTCGAAGATTGACCTTCCAGGTATGAAGCCTGCTTGGTCCTTGTGTATTAGTTGTTTAATTGATTCTATAAGTTGCAAAGATAGGGCCTGCGTGAGGAGTTTGTAGTCTGTATTGAGTAGGGTGATTGGGCGGTAGTTTTCGATGCGGCTTGGGTCCTTTTTTTTGTAGAGTGGGCACATCCACCCATCTGCAAAGAGGGTGCCAGGGATTATTCCGTGTGTTTGGATGTCTTGAAACACGTCTGTGAGTGCTTGTATTATGTCGAAACCTGCTCTGCCTTTTTTCATCGCTAGCTCAAAACTCTTTTTTAGTTCTTTCCAGAGTTCGTACGGGCATCCGTCGAGGCCAGTTGCAGAACCATTTTTTGCCAGCTTTAGTGCTTTATCGACGCTGTCCGATGTTATGCCTTCGTTGAGTTCGGAGTTTTGCGGGTCTGGAAATTTCTGGGTGTTTGGGATTCTGTTAAGGATGTCCTCTAGTTCTTGTGCTCTTTCGGGGTCGTCTAGGTCTGGTATGTTATCCAGTTGTATGTTCTCGTGATGTTTTCTTGCTAATTCTGCCATTTTATCTGATCGTGTTTCGTATCTAGCTGGTGATGTGTCCGGGATTTGCAGTTGTCTGATGACATCTCGGGGTTTTTTGGATTTACTCATGTTGGACCATGTTCCTCCTAGTTGCTCTCCATGTAGTGAGATTTTTGCTTTGACTCGTTCACGGTTGTTGTAGCTAACCAGTTTTTCTAAGTGCTCTATCTCGTTTGCTAGTATAGCTTCGTGCCATTGTGCCTCCGCATTTTCTTCTATGTCTTGACGTTCTAGGGTTTCTTTTCTGTCTTTCTTCAGATTTTTAATTTTCGTTAGGCATCTATAGTGGGAGGTTTTGGCGTCTTCTTTGATTTTCTTTGTGATTTCCTTTTTAAAGGTTTTCCAGAGTGTCTGCAGGTTCGTGGTGTTATTCCTTAACCCGGGGTCTTGTCTTAGATCATTCAACTGTCGCTGTAGGATCATGCCTTCCTTTACCACCCCTTTGATTATTTTTTCATCTTTCAGTGTGCGTAGCGGCCATGTCCATCTTCCTTTGCCTATGTATGGTGCTCCCTTGGGGGCGTATTTTAAGGTTACTAGCCAGTGATCAGTTGGTACTGAACTTGGTGCGATTGACCAGTCGAATGCATATTTTGCTTTATCTCTGTTTATGTATATTCTATCTAAGTGTGACTTGATCGGTTTCTCATTGATTATCGCTCTGTAGGTGTATTCACGTGCCTTCGGGTATGCTTGTCTCCATTGGTCTTGGACTCCCATGGCCTGTCTAAACTCTCTTATCGCTCTGATCGCAGCTGCATTGTCACGTTTTGCTGGGTTTCTATCAATCAGTTCCTCAGTTACGTTGAAGTCTCCTAGGATGAAGTCTGGTTTTCCGAGGCTTTGTCTTTCCCATTCTCTGCGTGTTTCCTCCCAGAAGGGTTCGTGGTCTTTTCTCTTATTTGGTGCATAGACATTTATCAGTGTGGCCTCCTCATTGTTGATCCAGGTGAGTTTGATCGCTATTGCTTTCCCCTTGATCAGTTCAAATGTTTCGACTTGGTCGGTCTTTATCAGGTCTTTGTTGAGGACGAACGCTACCCCTGCCGATGTTCTAGGGTTACTCTCAAGTTGTGAGTTATGGATTACCATCCTTTTTCTGAAAGCTCTGCGGATCTCATGTGTGCTCGATTCGTCAAGGTGTGTTTCCTGGACTGCTAGGATTGCGATCCTTTCTTTTTTCATGGTTGCGTTAATTTCAGTCCATTTTCTGAAGTTAGTACTATTTTCTGTCGAGGTGTGTAGTCCATTTATATTTAGTGAACCAATCGTGATATTGTTTCTCCTTCTCTGTCCTTTCGTGCTCAGGGCCTTCTGTGGCATCTCTGAGGGGTTCTGGCTGGGGTTCTGACTGGGGTTCTGTTCTGTTTCCACCAGGTCGTCATTGTGGCGAGTCCGGTTTTCGTTTGAGTCAGGGATGTCTCTTTGCAGATCAGCGTGTTGGCTACTGGTCTGTGTTACTAATGCCACACGCGATTGGCTGTGTGTGGTGGGCATGAGAGAGTTTATTGTAGGGGCGAGTGGAGTAGGGGCAAATATGAGCAGGGGAGGGGGTGTTGCGCTTACGTGTGTCTGTCTATGTGTCTAACTAATTTTTTAGTTTGTGTTTATTTTGCCAGGTTGCTTTAGCGGGTTCGGGCTGTAGGGTGGGCGACTGTCCTTGTCCTCGGAGGGGGGGCGAGCTTAGTGGCGAGACGAAATGAAACGTGGTGTATTTTGTGTCTTTTAGGGTTTACGTGTGAGTGGTGGTGGGAGAACTGGGACGCGAGCAACCGATGTAGTGAGGACATCAGGGTAACAAGTATCTACGGCTATGGACATGTGTATTGCGTACTTCGTACGTGGGGTATTTTGGCTGTTGTAGGGGTGCTGTCGGTTTTTAATACGGGGGGAATCTAGTGGGGGGACCTCCGCGTCCAAATCCTCTGCCACGACTCTGGAATCTACCTCTGTTACCTCCTCTTCCTCACGGGGTTGCTCCTGTAGCGGCGTAAAAGTTTTGGTATTTGTTGTTGTTGAATTGTTCGGTGGGGGGTGGTCTCGTAGGGTTACGGCCCCCTCCGTTCCAGCCCGTGACGTGTGGGAAGAGGCATAGGCCTCTGGGGTGGTCGTGTCCGTGGCAGAGGCTACATATGAAGTCGATTTCCGTGGCTTTTCCGTCGCCATGGTAGTTTGACCTGTAGAGTCGGCTGCGGAGGAAATTTCGTAGTTCTAGCCAAGTTTTGTTGTTCTGGATTACTTCTCCTTCTGCGTAGACGTTGAAATGTGGGTCCTCCTGGCCTCCTTTGCTCTTTACGTCCAGGTAGTGGGCTGTTGCTGATTCGAGGAACTCGATCATCTCGCTGAGATGTGTTTGTTCTTCTTCGTCGTTCGGGGCTCTTTTGGCCAGTTTGTGTATGAAGCTGTTCGTCTTTGTGTCGTTCCAGGTTTGCCCGATGCAAGCTAGGACGTGGTCCGTGTTGTCTGTGATCATCCCTTTCATGGTGAAGAGGAAGTCAGGTCGTTTTACGTTAATCGATGAGACTTGGAACGTTATCTCTTTCGAGGACCACACTGTCCTTCTCAGTAGTGTTTCCGCGTCCTTCTTTGAGATGTCGTGGATGAGGAAGGTCTTCGGGTTTTTGTGGACGTCCTCCCTGGATAGGTTCGGGTCCCGTTTGGGGATAGCTACTGTGACTCTAGTCGCGCCGGTGATCTCTTTGGCTGCTGTTCTCAGCACGTTGGCTATGGCGTTGTGGTTTGGTTTGTACCTGACTCCTGTGTCGAACGGGCAGGCTAGTACTTTTCCTGTGGGTAAGTCTAGCCAAGACTGTAGTTGGTTCCTGTCTATTCCGACTAGGAGCGTAGCTGGGTCTTCGTCGAAGATTTCCGGCATCGGGCCTTTGGTGAATTTGTCGTGGGGATGTGGGGGTGAGAGGTGGAGGTTCTCTTCTAGGGATCCGTCTATGTTCATGACTCTTGCCATGGTTTTCGCGTTTTCCTCTTCGGCGACTTCGACGAAGATGTCCTCCTCTGGGTCTTGTCTGCGTCTCCTTCTGGTCTGGCTGTCGGTCCCTGCCTGGTCGGCGTTCTGTCTTGCCAGTTGTTGTCATTACCTCGCATCGGGGACTCCCTTTGTTCTGCTGCGTGCGTGTGTTCTTCGTCCACTGCCATGCTCTGGTCTTGGTTCTGCTCGGCGTGCTGCGTGTTTTGATCTTGGCGACTCTGGCTAAGGATTTTCCTCCTTTTCGCTGCTTCATTGGACGGGGATGGCGGGAGAGGGGGTGAGAGAGATCTGTTGAATTGTGGCAGGTTGTATTCCGGGGGGTTGATGTCGGAGGGGGGGGTCAGGTTGGGCGGGGCATTTGACGTGTGAGGAGGCTGGTTCTGGGTCATGTCCTCTGCTCTTGGTGTGTTTGCTCTTGCGTTGCTCTCTGGGGCGTTGTTAGAGGTGTTCTGGACTGTCCGTTTCGGGAAGTCTTTACCTGGTCTCTTCCTTTTCTGGCTGTCGCTGTCCCTTTGCTCTGGGCCGTTTGGTGTTTGTGTTTGGGAGGGTGTTGTGTATGAGGCGAGGGAGGTAAGGGAATCCATACTGGGTTCTGTCTTTGCGTGTTTCTGTGGCTGATCTGTTTAGGGCACGAGGGAGGTTGCATGCACTGGGGCGCAGTTTTTTGGTGTGTTGATCTGGTTGTACCATTTTTCCACTTATTAATTTTTTGATCGGGTTTCAGGCCTTCAGGCCTCATGTTTTTCCGATCCTATTTCTCTTTTTGGTGGGGCGCGTTCTGCTGGTTTGGGTGTTGTTGTCTCTCTCGGGGGGTGGGTCGCTGTTTCTTTGTGGTTCTTGGTTTCGGTCGCTCAGTGGGCATGTGATACAGGTAGTGTTCTATTCGGTTTATAGTTCTGTTCTTTCTTTCTTTCTTTCTCTCTTTATTCTCTTTTTCTCTTGTTTGAGTTGTTTTCGGGGTTGTCTCTACTGTATATTTCCTGTCTGCTCTCTTTCGTATGGTTGTTTTCCTCTTACGGCGTCTCACGGGTTCTGTCGCGGTGTGGTATTAAATCTACGGCCTGGTGCTCTGGTATGTGTGCCCATTTTCGGGCTTTTGGTTTGTACGAACTTCTTCTGCGGTCTGACTGTGTGAGGTTTTCTCACTGTTCGACTTTCTGAGTCATTTATTCTGTTCGTGAGAGGCTATCCTCTCCTTGGGGGGGTCGGTGGTGTATTCCGTGGGTGCTTTGCTGGCTGTTTTCTGACTTTGCAACCCATCCTTGCCCGCGCAAAAGCGTGGGAACACTTCCGCCACATGGTGGTTTCAGTTCAAGGTCCCCCCCGCAAGGATATAGAGGACATCTAGCATTCCTAAGATCCTCCGGGAAGCGTGGTCCGCAGTTGCCGAGCGTACCTGATACTTACATTAAGTCAACATATACGGCTTATGCGCTGTGAGGCGTACTATAGGCTCTCGTTCGAAGTCAAACCGTCTTCCCCCAACTTCTGCCCCATGTCGGTCGTCACGAGAGACGGAATTCGCATCTCCGGGCGGCGGCGATATCTTCTCGCAGGGTCAACGAACTTTGTCGTACTTGATGATGAAGATGAGACTGACCAGCCCTGCCAGCTTGCACAGCCTCGTCTACGGTCGACAGCGATACTGCAATGGCCAGTGTTGTTAGAACACCGCTTCGTATAACGCGCGAACAGTGAGAAAAGTAGAGATGAAATCAGCAAGGTTTGTCTGAGGTGACTTTGACGATCCAACCATATTGGACAGTGAAGCACTAAGCTCCTGCCCCGGGACTTTGCAAGGTGGGACAAGGTTTGGCGCCCTCAGAGGGGAGTGTATCAGAGTCGTGTAACATGTAACACCGGATGCATGTTCAACGTTGTCGCGAAGAGGGTGGGATGGAGTTCGTGCAACAGCTATGATACCTCCGCACGTTTTGCCACATTGAAAGTTGACTGTGACTAACTCGGACGACCGGATCGTCAACGCTCCAAGACGCTACGCGCGCTTCTCAGGCACCCCCCACTGGTAATTTTCCGAATGCAACAATCGATTGCCGTATAATATTACCGACGTGGCCTCCTTCTGTCCCTTCGGCTGCATTTCGTTTCTCCGTGTGTCCTACGTCGACCAGTCCTCTGCTTGAGCCTATTCCCTACCTAACGCCTGCCAGTCCCTTTACTTTGTTTCGACGTATAAGCTCGCACCTAGCTATTCCCATTATTCGAGGTAGCTCACTCGGCAGGAAAATGTCACCGTCATCAGGGTGTTACCATAATCTCTTCGCCAATTGGTGCCACTCTTAACCGGGTGAGTTTTTGTCTCGACGTTTCTATCCACCGTTGTTGTTCTCGTTGTCTCGTTCACCCAGGCTCAGCCTCAGTGCTACGTAGTGCTTCTCATCTCTGAGTTCCGACGTTCCGATGCTCATCTTGTCTCGCTACCCTTCTTAGTCTCTAGCTCGGTCTAATTGCTCGACCCTTCCAGCTTCAACCTCACCTCTTGCGCATCACGCGTCGTAGCCCACCTTACCTTTCTCCATGCGCTCCTCTTTCTGCAAGGCACTCATCCTGCTGGCTTCTGCTTACCGAGCACACTAAAAGTACTCGACGCCCAGACTGCAGTCTCTAGACATTCCACTCTTCTTCCACGCGCCAACCAAAACTCATCCTGGTGTTCTGGGCGCAATGGGAAATGGAAGGGGGCAACATGGGACGTACTTCAACGACCTGGAAGTCTGAAAACTGAAGTTCAGTCCACACAGCGATGCACTGCAGACGGTGACAACTGCCTTGAAGATATGCCAGTCCGCGGCCAAGCCCAGCACAGTAGATAGACAGCGAAAGTGGAAACAGTTGAAGCATCATGAGAGAGAAAGTTCTGTCAAAACTGGAAGGCATCGAGTATCAAAGCGGTACTACGAGATCGACGAAAGAAAATGATCCAAGCACAACAAAGCGTAAGCGAGAGAAATACCCTTATGACGAAGTGCCGCACTGAAACACGACTGGAATTGAGAATGACGCGCGCTGCTAGGGACAGGCAGTAAGCACGAAAGTTGTATTCACGCAAATCCAAATGAATACTCACGCATGATCGCGGTCAGGCCCCATAATGAACGAAATTCACCCATCGCTCCAAGGTAATGTATCTCTTCCTCCGCAGCTTCTTTACCGCATATCGGAGCGCTTTTGCAGCCCTTTCGTGATACGGTCTTCCCTCATCTCGCCGCGAATTCGAGAAGAGCGCCTTGTAAAAATTCTCAGCTAGGTCCGGACCGTCCTCGTCCATCATCGCCCACATTGTGCCGACCACGCTCCGGAATCCGGAGTATTGAACCGCAGCAGCCAAGTGCAGCCCTTCATCCATGATACTTCCCTCCGTCACCTCGGCCGTGTGACAAGCGGAGAGAAATGCGAACTCAGCGGTGGGAAGATCAGAGTGCACGATCTCGAGAAGAGTAAGGCGCTCGCGTCCATGAAGTTCAAATCCGGCCTCAAATGGTTTTCCAGCCTCCAGGGTGCCGTGGCACGCAAAGTGGACGAATCGGTGGTGACGGAAGCCGTCAATAACCGCAGCAGGCGTGGCCAGTTCTGAGATGAGACTTGTCACCTCGGTATCGAGAGTCCGGACGACTTGTATTTCGTCTCCGACAGTCGGAAGAGACGGGTCAGCTTGCGCCACAAGAAGTAGGGGAGGGCGGTCCAAAGATTGCGAACTGGAGTCGCGACTACGGGATTGGATGAGGGCGGACAGCGACGGAGTATAGGAACAGATGTAGAGGTCCAAGAAATAACGTAACTCGCCATTGTCAGATGGGAATGGACCCATAGCATGGAGTGGAAGCGAGCAGAACACGGATGTCGGGCACCACCAGATTCGTGATTGTTCGGGTACTTTTAGCTGACGGAGTCGCTCTATGACGGGTTTGCCAACGAGCTTGTAGAGCTCCACAAGGATAGAGGCAAGGATTTCACCGTATTGATTTGAATCGAGCCCATCTTTATCCCGCGAGGTCAATAACTTGTCCTTCAATGCGATCACACGTTTATAGAAATCGGAGGGGGTAGGGATGAGGGTTGGGGATGCGTTGTGAAGAAGAATGATGATATCAGAACGCCATTTGGAGTGATTTATGATAATAACAGGACCAGAAGAGGCGGCAGAACGGACTGTGTCGAACGATGGGGACATCAGGAAGCGGTCGAAGCCAGGCAAGGCTCGAATTTTCGAAATGAGCTCGTCGCGTTCCTTCAAGAGCCCACGTTGTTTCAGCAGGAAACGACCGAATTGGTCCCCCGCCCTAATGTCGTCGGCGACGGCATCGTCCATGCTTACTTTGTGGCTCGGTGGGATGGACTTGGTTAGTTCCTCGAGGTCCCGGTTGACCGCTGTAAACTTGTCTCCCAAATCTAGGTCGGTCTTGATGAGTTGATCACTTGAAATACGAAGCTGACGCATCTCTGACCAAAGTAAGGCCCTCCCTCGTTCGAGAGTCTCAATAGCTTGTTCGAGTTGACTCAGATAGACCTGATGCGAGGCGTAGTCCAGCGGCATCTCATGGTAGCCCTCACCCAAGGAAAGAGTGGCGTGTTGTAGCTGCAAAGTCGGAGCAAAAAGAATGGCATCTTGCATCAAAGACAAAGCCGTCTCGTACGCCATAGAGATGGATGGGTGTTGAGTAGCTTGCGCATAATATGCCCAGTAGCACGCAGACTGTAACCGACGAGGAAAGCTCACCCATCCACTTCCATCGTTGACGTACTGGGGGTATAGTTCAACCACTTCATGCAGGTCTTGCATATTGTGACTTGGAGAGGTCTGGATGCGGGTGAGCAGAGAACCTATAAGCAGAGAAGTCGTCGAGGAGAGCAGAGACATTGGTGGCTGACACGCCAAAATGTGACGGCGTGTGTTGATCGACTCGTTGAGGTACTCGATCTTGCTTGTGCGCTTGAATGCTTCGAAAAGGATGTCGCTGAATATATATAGTGCACCTAGATCACTCGGATCGGATGAAGCAAGAATGGATCGGCCCAATTCGATAGCTTCGTCGATGTCAGTGACGTGGTTACTGCGGATCTCATTAATAAGTTCGTCAAGGAGGGTTGTCTTGTGTCTTCGCTCGGAATTTCCAGTTCGCAGTTCAAGATAAGTCGGTAGGTTGCTAGATGATCCTTTAAGGCCATCGACGAGACCGAAGTGTTCGAAACGGGTCTTCTCGGCATGTTCCAGGACGTGAGACCACATAGGATAAAGGGGATCTTCGACAGAAGATGAGGCAAGAAAGGTACGAGCGCGATATATTATATCCTCGGAATTCTCTGGGGTATCTTTCGCTACCGATCGGATAATCGCTAGTAGTGGCTCGAGTTCTTGACATTCTGCTTCGAATACATCTCCAGGGGAACTGGAAGCAATCATTTCATCAACGATTGTCGCAGCATCGTCTAAATCATCAGTCACACAATTATTCGAATAGCGAGTGAAAAGACATTTGGCAAGGAGGAAGTGAAGCTCTCGCAGTTCGGGTTTGTGCATCCTTGCCAATCGCAAGCACATGATAATTTGATTCAATAATTGACCCGGTAATGGATAAGAAGCGTGGGGTGAAAGTGATCCAGCAAAGAGTGAGATGGCGCGAGCAGTGGGGGCCCCGCACGGTTCTGAGGTGAGGAGTTCGTTCGTGAGGATGGCCATCTCATCGAGGGTCTGTACCACGTCACTGGCTTTCAGCTCCATCTGAAATGCTAAGACTTCCACGAGCCATGCAGTAGTTGGCTGGCGCTGGTACGCAAATGGTGCATGAGCTGGGCCTCGAACATAGCGGAGGTATTTCGCTGCGTAAATGGCATCTTCGGATTCCAAGGACACTACCGAGCGCTTGAGAAGCGAGCGAGCGAGTAAAAGAAATACTTCAAGGATCATCGGACCGTGTGCAAGCCATGAAAGAGGGAAGAAGAGTAGTGATTCCGTGAAATAAAGGATCGACGTTTCGAGGTCATCCTTTTGATGTGACAGGTCATAGCGTTCGAAAAGCCGGTAAGCTAGCAGACTGACACAAATAGGGCGAAGAGGGTGGTATCGAGGAAGGGCTGAGAGCCACTGCCGGGATTGAGAGATATCGGCAGCGATTTCGTGGATCGATCCTGTAAACGAGGGCCCAAACTGGGTCAACGGGGACCGGAAAGCAAGACGCAGCGGCTTGGAGTATTAGGACTCACTCGGCCGGCTGTCCATGCTTAACCTCTCGATAATCGGAAGGTAAATCGCAGATTCGTGAGGAGACAAGTTCGGGAGAAAGAGGCGAGGAAGAGTACAAACGGGTCCATGACTAGCCCCACCTGTAAAGTTGGCAGGTGTTTGGAGTGGTCGAGGACCGGTCCTCGACCGTTTGACCACTCGAACACCAGGCCCATTCTCGAGCAGTCCGAGCGCCCAATTTGGGTGCACCTGTCAGCCCAACCCATATTGGGTGACAGAGTGACAGGCAACGAGCCTCCAGTTCCAAATGAGGAGTTTATATTTGAAATAGATGGTCCGGCAGCACGGCATTAGGACTAATATGGAAAAAAAAAATTGATTTAGCGTGAGAAAGCGTTCGAAGCGTTCGAAATCATTGACATTCAGGCTCGCTTATGGCCCAGTCTCAATTTTCAGATGTGGCAGGAAGCTGCGGCGACAACACGTCGAGGAAAAGCACGCGGCGTAGAACGCCTTCTCCGGCCTGAGCATCAATGTAAGGTGACATGCGGCGGGAACTGCCACGCAATGACCCTGACGAGCCTTGTGACGGGCAGTGCATCGGTGCAACGTACGTGACCCAAGCATTCAACAGAACCTTGAATAAGATACAATAGTCTCCTCTCAGGCCTACTTGGTAAGTACTCAGTCGATACGTGAAAATCAAGGCGAACATGTTACGGATGGTGTGCACCGTGTTGAGCTGAAATTGACATTTTGAAATTTGAAAGGCTCTGCCCTGCAGTGCAGTACATTCGTGCATGAGTCAGCCCACCGCAAGGCGACACAGCAGTACAGTAGGATGAAACACCCCAGTCAAAATCTTACCCCAGTTCTTCCACGCTCCGCATTTACAATTACAAATAACTTGAACCTCGTTTTACAAAAAATATTCCAATACAGATACGTCCAGTCTTGCGTCCAGTCCGAACTCTCCGTCGTGGAACAACAGCGTGTCCCAACTCCCAAGCACCTATACATCTGAGAAAGGAGCGCTATGAGTTCTGTACATTGTTGCGGACAGCGGTAAACAAGAGATACATACCGCACAAACCACAATTCTCACAGTTCAAACGTTCATATGTCGTACTAGTTCCGTCCCTTCATTCAGGTCTCGTTAACAAACTACAGCTGCCACACTCACCTTTGTAACATGACACAGGGAGGCCGCGCTTATCGCTCTCGCCACACCATGACACGAAGGTTTTCGATCGATACATCTACGCGCAGACCATTTGTGCCCATCTATGCAACTACAGGTTTTGGTGAAGAAACAGGGTCACATGGTATCTTGGCTTTACGGATGTGAGGTGGTCGCATTTCAAGTCGGAGTATGAACGATTTGTGTCAGGGCGGACAAAGTACATCGTTCGTGAGATTCTGTGTATACTGAGCATCATCGAGCTGGTAATAAACGGAAACGGGACGGTCACGGCAGGGAAACACAAGTGTAGGGACCTTAAATATACACTGGACAGTAGCTAGTGAGAACTGTAGAGGTAAGGACGAAAAGAAATGTGCTAGAGAGTGCCGTCGTGCAAAATATCGAACTCGGCAGAGCGGGCGAGAGAACACGAGCACCAGACCGAACGCAACGTAAAAAGGTATAAAAAAAGGTACCAGCAGTGTCACGGGAGAGAGCATGAGCAAAACAAGAAGAATGTTGGGTTCAAAGAAATACGATATCATCGAAGGGGATGAAAGAAAATGATCCAGGCAAAAAGAAATTGAAAGAGGACGTACATACAAAGTCGAAACATTATACTAAGACCGTTTTCGAGAAAGGCGTGCACATCTCGCACTGCGACAGACAGGGTTTAAACACGAAAGCAATTATTTGAACAATTCCGAGCACTCACAGATAATTCGTGGTCATGCGCCGTAATGAACGAAATTTACCCATCTCTCGAGGGTAATGTGTCTCTTCCTCCGCAGCTTCTTCACTGCGAACCGGAGCGCTTTCGCAGATCGTTCATGGTACGGCATCCCCTGATCCCGCCTCGAATTCGAGAAGAGCGCCTTGTAGAAATTCTCCGCCAGGTCCTGGCCATCCTCGTCCACCATAGCCCACATTGTGCCGACCACGCTCCGGAATCCGGAGTATTGTACCGCAGCGGACAAATGAAGTCCCTCGTCAACGATGCTCCCTTCCGTCACCTCGGCCGTGTGACAAGCAGAGAGAAATGCGAATTCGGCGGTGGGAACATCTGAGCGTACAATTTCGAGTAGGGTAAGGCGCTTGTCTCCGTGAAGTTCGAATCCTGCCTCGAATGGTTTGCCTGCCTCCAGGGTGCCATGGCACGCAAAGTGGACAAACCGGTGGTGCTGGAAGCTATCGAGAACCGCCGCAGGGGTAGCCGCTTCTGAGATGAGACTTGTGACCTCGGTATCGAGAGCCCGGACGACTTGTATTTCTCCTCCAACGGTTGGAAGAGACGGGTCAGTTTGCGCCACAAGTAGTACGGATGGGCGAACCGAAGATCGCGAACCGGAATCGCGATTACGGGATTGGATGAGGGCGGAAAGCGATGGAGAATAGGAAGAAATGTAAAGGTCCAAGAAATAGCGTAGCTCGCCGTCATCCGAAGGGACTGGACCCATGGTATGGAGAGGAAGGGAACAAAATACGGATGTTGGGCACCACGAGATGCGGGATTGCTGTGGTACTTGAAGTTGACTGAGTCGGTCAATAACCGGTTTGCCAATGAGCTCGTACAGCTCCGCGAGAACAGAGGCAAGGGCTTGATAATATTTATTTGAATCGAGCCCATCTTTGGTTCGCGAGCGCAATAACATGTCCTTTAAAGCGTAAGCACGATCGTAGAAATCGGCAGGGGTCAGAATGAGGGAGGGGGACGCGTTGTGAAGAAGAATGATGATATCAGAACGCGGTTCAGAGTGGTTGATAATGATGACAGGACCGGACGAGGCGGCAGAACGGAGTGTGTCGAACGATGGGGATGTCAGAAAGCGATCGAAGCCTGGCAAAGATCGAATTGCGAGATCAGCTTGTCGCGTTCCTTCGAGAGAGAAAGAGGCGAGAGGCGAGGAAGATTACAAACGGGTCCTTTTTCAACAGCGCTCAGTGCCAGACGCGCACAGCCAATACACCACGCCTTGACCAGATGTATCAAATGAATGTAGTGACAAAGCGTTCATGCAGCGTTCATGAAAGACACGCAGCTTTGGGCGTCTACCAGGTGCCATACCTGGCGAGAACTGCCACCCATGATGACAATACCAGGCTCTGGTAGTACCATGATGCTATGCCCCTGTCTAGCACCAGTTCTAGTTCTTCCATTCTCCGTATATTACCATGTTGTACATGGCCATTCCACAAATACCTCCAGTCCGCAACCTCCATCATGAAACAACATCATTACCCAAGCCACGCAGCACGGATAACATCTGAACTGAGCGCTGAGCCTTCGCATGCCCTGCTACGGCCAGGCGGTGCACGAGATCCGTGCCACCCAAACCACCCAAACCCTCGCTCGATACGCACCGGTAATTCCCGCTCATGTGCCGTAATGAAGGAGATTCACCCATCTCTCCAGGGTAATCCGCTTCCCTCTCCCGCAACTTCTTCACCGCGAACCGGAGTGCTTTTGAAGATTTCTCGTAATATGGCACTCCCGTCTTGAATCCGAATTAACGCCCTATAAAAATGTTCTGCGAGGTTCCAGCCATCTTCGTCCACCATCACATTGTCCCGACCACACTGTGGAACTCAAAAATTTGTACCACAGCTGCGAGGTGCAGTACCTCATCTGCGATGCTCCCTTCAGTGACCTCAGCAGTGTGGAATGCAGAAAGAAATGCGAAGACGGAAGTGAGAAGATGAGAACGAATGATCTAGAGCAGCATCAGATTCTCATCTCGGTGAAGCTCGAATCCGCTCTTAAAGGATGTGTGGGTCTCTGGTGTACCGTCTCATGGAAAGTAAACAAACGCGTGATGTTCAGAGCACAAACTAGTTAATTTTGCACGTCGGGAAAGGTGTGTCCCTTGCCCTGGTAAGCTGAATGGCTCTCGAAGAAGCGGCGTTCCGCACCAAGTGCCTGCGCGATTGGTACGGAATTGACGATGTCACGTTGGCCACAATTCACGACGGGGACGTGACGCAGCCGCAAGGATATCTGGGACATCTGGCATCCCTAAGATCTCTGGGAAGCGTGATCCACAGTTACTGAGCGTAACTGATACTTATATTAAGTCGACATATAGATGCGCTGCGAGATGTTACAGACGCACCATATGCTCTCGTTCAGCGTCAAATCGCCTTTCCCCTACTTCTACCCCATTTCGTTTGTCAGTAGCGATGGAATTTCATCGTCGGGCTGTAGAGATATCTTCTCGCAGAGTCATCGAAATTTGTTGTAAGTGATGAAGATGGGACTGATCAACCCGGCCAGCTTGAACGGCCTCATCTACAACGTTGACGGCGACTTGACGATCCAACCATATTGGATAGTTGGGAACTAAGAGCTAAGCTCCTGGCCCCAGACTTTGCAAGGTGGGACAAGGTCTGGCGCCCTCAGAGGGGAGGGTATCGGAGTCGTGTATGTTCAAAGTTGTTGCGAAGAAGTGTGATCGTGTAACTGTAACAGCTAGCTCCGCGCATTTTGCCGCGAAGTTGGAATGTGAACGTGACCAACTCGGACGACTGGATCGTCCCGGGAGCCCCCGATTGGACTCAGTCGCCTCTCAGGCACCCACCGCAACAATCGGCTGCCGTATAATACTAGGTGTCGACTTTGTCGACTAGGACCTTGCTTTTTTGGAGGGGGTGGCCCCAAAGGTTAAGAGGCAGTCATATTTGCAAGTATGTGATAAAGTATATTCACAGCTACTGTATCAAGTCTCATAGCCAATACAACCCGGCTGTTTCCCTGTCTAGTCGTAAAGAGTAGTGCTGGTTCAGTTGGCGAAGGCGTGAGAGACAATGATGATGGGTAGAAGAAGTGTGCGAGAGTGAAGAAGTCGAGCAAAGCACCAGAGACGAATGAAAGAGCACACAGATGGAAAAGAAAAGAAAAGCTGGATAGTCATTCAGAGTCATACAGGACGGTTTTTATACATTATGGCTAAATTTGTAAGGAGACAAAAGCGAAGAGTCGAAGTGAACAGGGGTGCAATAGGGGCGCATGTAGCTGCCAATGGGATTTATGTGTGCTTGTGTCTGAAAGGTGATAGGATAGAGAATGAAAGTGGTGGACCGGGTGGTAGATCCTATGAAAATAAAGATAGAGATGAAGTCCACCATGATTGTGTGCGGCAGAGACGTTGGCGTTCCGTGAGCGTTCAGGTTGGCAGGACCGTAAAGTGCCGAATTGCACCTACCACAGTGTTTTGTCTCGATAACACAGACCGCAGTGTCGTGCCCACCGTTACTGTTGGTACGCTGGCGCTGGGCATGTCACAGATCTTAAGCACGTGACACCGCTGAGGCTCCGCTCAAAGGAGAATAGCCAGATCTACTTTGGTCTTGTTTACGATTTGCAGAATTCCCAGGTGGTAACCTAGTCGAACCCGAAAGGGGCGTTCACGTTTGTAATCGTGAATCGCTTAAGTAATTCACACGAACATTGTGACTCGGTGTGAGGCCCGGGAAACCCCAGTTGAAGTTGTCCCGGCAGCACAACGGTAGGCGCGCGCCGCAGGCGGGAAGAAAAAAAACAGCATCTACACATCCGTCGCCCTCATCTGTCGCCCTGCAAGCCGCCGACAATGGACCCGAACATCGACCCAACCCTGCAAGACTCGAGAAGCCTGCAGGAGCGAGAGGACGGCAATGGTCAAGGTGAGTGATCATTGTCTCATAATCCCCACACCCCCTCCGTCCTCCCGTGGGATGCTTCGTTCGCTAGGTGCTCATTGATATTTTCCCTCCCAGGTCCCCGTCCATCTGGTTGTCAACCACGAACCGCTGCCTCGCCTTTCCCCCTCGTGCCTGCATTTTCAACTGGTGGCGGCGTCTCTCGTCTCGCCTCCGAGCGACTCAACACGCAATTCACGCGCCCATTCGATTCTCAACCACCATCGGCGCCAGCGCCCTCGTTTTCTCCCCTCGTGGCTGCGTCGTCAGACTCGTCACGTTCCCCCCTCGTGGCTTCATCCAGCAGCAACACGTCGGCACGCTGCAAGAAGAAAGATACGCACCCTCCACCGCACGACGCGCTCCACCACTCGTCCCTCACCTCAATGGGCCCGAACATTGACCCCTGCCTCCAAGACGCGAAAAGAAGCCCGCAACGGACAAATTTGTCCGAGGACGGTAACAATCAGCGTGGTGAGTGCACTTCGTTCTCTCATGACCCCCCACGCGGGGCCGTTCGCTCAGCGCTCATCGAGCTTCCCTCTCCCCAGCTTCAGTTACACGTCCATCCGATGTTCAGCTGCCATCAGCCCCCTCTCTTTCCCCTCTTGTGGCTGCGTCAGCGACCGTCAGCGATGTTTGCAGGTATGTTCTTGCCCTTTCTTTTTGGCAGCAACTTGCTGAAGTAACTTACATCACCTAGTGCTCGTCTTGCCTCCGCAAATTCACGATTCGCCCGTCCATCCGGCCGTCAAACACCACCGGCGCTACCAAACGACTTGGACTCTGCAACATCCTCGCCTTCTCCCATCGTGGCCGCGTCATCGACCGTCACGGTCGGTACCTCGTTCGTACTTTCCTCTGGCTCCGTTCTGCGGGGGCCTGCTGAAGTCCCTCTTGTAGCTCGACTCTCGCTCGGCACACTGTCGCGCAGCTGAAGGAACAGTGTCGCGAACGTGGATTATGCATTGGGGGGACCAAGGCTGAGCTCGTAGGACGACTGAGCGGCTCAAACACAGGTCCACCCCACGGCCGGTATGTTCCAGCATACTCACCAACTGACTGCATGCTGACCGGTATTCCCGCGTGACAGGTACCATGGTACGATCGAATCCAGAACTGCAGCCCCACAACCACCATCGGCCACCCCCCCTACACACGCCCAGACCATATCCCAGGGCCCAGGGGATTCGGTGGCTGAGGAAGATCTCACCAGCGCCCTTCAAGACATGGTGTCTGTGGAGTCAAGTTATCAAAATGCGATCAATGGAGAGCTGAATGGCAGTGGTGGCAATGAGGAGGAAGAGATCGGAGAGGATGTATACGAGGAGGGTGTGGGAGCCCAGCAGGACGATGAAGACGCAGGCAGCACAGGACACCCTGCTGCTGACGATGATGACGACATGGCATGGGTGGACTCGTTCATCCTCAAGACGCGATGCAGTGGAGGACGACAGACCGAAACATCGGTTTTGAAGACATACAAGGTGAGGTTTCATCTGCGGATTTTCGCACTTGTTGGCTGATGTGGTGCTAGGCTTGGCTTCCGGGTGCCCTTCGCAAGGGGATTGTGCCAGATACCATCATTGACGCAAACCACATGATCCACTACCTCAAGTACGCCGCCACCCATTGCCTGTTCACCAAGCAAGGAAGGGAGAAGGAGACTGATGAGCGTTTGTCGGCGGTTTGTTGTTTTATAGTTTTGTACCCGTTAGCATAGCCTGTCCTCAATAAGTGCCCCTCTCAGCAATCGCTCAAGAAAATCGTAACGATGCTGGGGCGCATACAGTGGCGGCAGCAAGACTCTGATCCCAGCCTTGTTCAGAGCCAGCCTGCCAGCAATTCACGGTGCCAGGATTACATCAAGTCTGTCATGGTTGAGGCTCGTCGCCTGCGGATCCAGTGAGTGGGCCTTGAAGCTCCCATTGGTTCACACTTACGCAAAACTCTGCACCTTAGATGTGCCAATTTCGATGTGACAAAGGGCACGCTCCTTGAGTATGAGCTTCGCCCAGAGCAGTTTGTGGAGGTGACGACAGCGATCTTCAACATGGATCAAGTGTAACGGTTCGCTAACCGTTTGTCCGACTTGGACGAACTTGAGTGACTTGCAACACGTGACTGGGCTTCTCGGACACTAGGCTGTCTAACACTAGGTCCCCTTAAAGTGAAAAGGGCGTGGCAGCACCTCCACTAAGTAGACAATGAGATGATAGAGATGAGAGAGAAAGAGGACGACAAAGAAGATGAGAAGAGGCAGACTGGAACGGAAGAAAGAGACAAGATAGCGAATTGAAGAAGACCAGGATAGGGATCCCTGGTCTTTACTAGGCGACTTATATACACGTGAGACTCGCTTTGAAGCGGAGTCTAAACTAAGTAATGAGTCACGAACCCTAGTACAACTATCCTAGGAATACGTCATGTCCGTGAGCATGTGATACTAAAGACAATAGAACGCTTGACAGCGTGTGAGTCCGTGCTACAACGATGACCCGACCCCTGTCCATGACTAATGTAATCTGACGGCGTAGTCATAACCGCTGAGTCAGTCCACTTCCAACGTAGTCCGTGACATTATCCCCTTTTCAGTTCCAGCGCCTACGCTGGATGGCCGAAGTGAGGTTCCGCAGGGTGTCTCCCAACACCGAGCGGAGGTTATCTAATTCGTCTTCTTCCCATCCGTCCCACCTATCCAGCCGCTCCCAGGTTGCCTTGTCTGGTTGCATCCCGTACCCCCAAACCTTGTGGTGCTTCAGCGGCCTCTCTTCCACGAGCGTAGCCGTGGTCCAAGCATCTTCTGCCGCATTGTGGTCATGGTGGTGTAGAGTAAACGCCACATCGAAGCAATACTTCGTGCAGCCTGTTTTATTGCCAGCGGCTAGTGGTTCGGATGCGGACGATGATGTTGGTGAGGGGGGTGAGGAATCGTGGGGCGACGGCGGCGACGTGCGGTCATAGTCATACTCAGGCGTCCCTACAATGGGCGACCCTGGGTTGTCACCCAGGGCCGTTACGGGTACAGCGTCAATCCCCTTTTCAGGAGTGCTGCGGGGCCCTCCCGGCCAGAAAGGGGAGGGGTCTCGGCTGAGTGTGTTGACGGGGGCCCATGGGGTACTACCAGGAGCCCCACTGGTCCTTGGGGGCGTGTGAGTTTCGATATTCATATCGTCAGATGGGAGCCAGGAGGCCGGCGTTTCGACTCGGTTGTTGAATAACAATATGGGTGGGGATGCAGGAGAAGGGGGTGTACGCGGCAAAACCACGCCATATTCATCCACCAGAGGTCGTAGAGGAATGTCAATGGGTGCCGACGATGGGGCGGCGTCAATGGAGGACGTGTTAGTAAGTATCATCGTGGGTGGGGAAGTGTGTCGAAGAGCGTGCTGATGTAGTAGATGAGATTGATGAAGAGCTGAAGGGTAGGGCAACTTAGCGGTTGAGGTGCTCCTTATATGTATTTCTTTGGCGGGGTTGGAAACTTTGAACTCCCGCACCTTATCATCGGCGAAGACGTCATCCTTATCGACCCACATGTTGTCCGAGTCTGGGTACCCTTCCCATTTGACCAAGTATTGCAGACGCCGTCGTTTGCCGAACTTCCGAGAGTCTAGAATCTTCTCCACGGAATATTCTTCTTCTCCGTCCACAAGGTCAGGTACCGGGCGGCTATAATTTGGGCCGTGCGTTATTGTTTCTCGGTATGGTGTGAGAAGATCGATGTGAAACACGGGGTGAATGCTCCACTGCGTGGGAAGGGCCAATTGGTAACTGACCGGCGATAGTACCTTGATTACTTTAAACGGCCCATGTCTTCTGGGCGCAAGCTTGGCGGTTGGCTGACTGATACGGAGGTTCTTGCCCTCTAACCATACTTGGTCCCCTTCCTTGTATTTGGGCGTACTGCGGTTTTTCACCCATGACTGTTGTGCCTTGATCATGAGTTGTTGCGCCATCTCTCGTGCCTGTTTCAGCTGCTCAAGGCGCAATGTGACCTGCGGAAGTGGAGACGGCGCCGAAATCCAATCAGCGCGTGGGTTGTAGCCCATCAAAAGGAAGAATGGGGACTTCCTCGTGGTATCACTGGGCCAATTGTTATGTGCGAATTGCGCGATAGGGAGATAAGGGGCCCAATTTGTCTGATGATAGTCGGAAATGAATCGGATGGCGGTTTCGACCCACTGATTCGAGCGTTCTGATTGTCCGTCGGTTCTTGGGTGATATGCCGTAGAGGGATTACGTTCTATCCCTGTAATTCGGCAGACTTCCTGCATGAATTTTGATATGAACCGGGGGTCTCGGTCACTGATGACCTTCCGCGGTAGTCCAAAATGGGCGAATACGTGTTGGATATAAAGGGCGGCAGTGCCTTCTGCGTTGATTTCCTCTTGACATGGTATGAAGATGGCGGCCTTTGTGCAGTCGTGATCGGTAATGGTGAGAATGGAATCGTACCCCTGCGATTTCGGGAGTTTAGTGATGAAATCTAAAGCTATAGTTTCGAAAGGCATAGCTTCAGGTCGGGGATAGATAGGTCTGAGTGGTGCCTTGGTGGGACGGTTGTTAACTTTGTGGCGCTGACAATCCGCGCATCCCTGAACGTAGTCGGTTATGTCTTTGCACATTTGTGGCCACCAATAGTTGCGCTCGACCAGTTGTATTGTTTTGCTAATGCCGGGGTGTCCGTATACCGGCGGATCGTGGTGAACCTTGATGATGTTGCGCTTGCCCTCTAATTCATCGGTGACAACCACTCGTCCTTCTTTGTACCACGTGCCATTGAGGCATTTGAGTTGATGGGGGTCGACCCAAGGCTTGAGACGCTCTTTGTCCTGACGGTGTTGTTGTGTCATAGTCATCGTTGTTCTTGCAAAGAGGCGATCGGGGAGTACCACCACGTTAGTGTTGTCTTCAGTCCCCTGATCGTAGTCCGGTCTTCTGGATAGGGCGTCTGCTCGCCCATTGGCCGTTCCTTTGATATGACGAATTTCAATGTTATACTCTGACAAACGAAGTACTTCCCTGGCCACTCGTCTACTAATCTTGTGCGGTTCCTTCCAATATAGCAGGTTTTGATGATCTGAATAGACGATGACTTTGTGTGGTGAACCTGCTAGGAATGACCGCCAGTTATCGAGTGCCATTACTACTGCTAGCAGTTCTAGATCTGCTACATCGTAGTTTCGCTGTGCTTCATTGAGGGTTTTTGAAAAGTAAGCGATTGGGTGTCGTTTGCCGTCTTCCTTCTTTTGGAGTAATACTGCGCCTACCGCGAAGCCTGATGCATCTACTTCTAGCTCGAACGGCTTGTCGAGTTCAGGATGTGCCAGCACTGGCTCGCTGGTTACCCTGTTTCTAAGCTCGTCAAATGCCCTCTGGTGTCGTTCCGTCCAGGTCCATTCAGCTTCTTTGCGTGTAAGTTCGTTAAGTGGTCGTGCGATGTGCGCGAATCCTCGAATAAAAGGCCGATAAAAATTGCAAAAGCCCAGAAAAGATCTGATGTCCTTAACTTTGGTGGGCGTAGGCCAATTTTTAATGCCTGCAATTTTGATGGGGTCCATGCGCGTTATCCCCTTTTCAAGGATTACCCCCAGGTAATCCATTCGTGGGGCATGGAATGTGCACTTCTCCGGTTTGAAATATAGGTCAAGTCGTTCCGCTACTTCGAATACTGCTGACACCGCCTGGATATGGTCTTCAAGGTTTGTGCTAGTGGCAATCGCAATGTCGTCCATATAAATGCGAATTGCCGTACCCCTAGCGTTCCAATAGTCAATAGTATCTCGATACTCGTAGTTCATCATGTTTTGAAACGTAGCTGGTGAATTCTTCAGCCCAAAAAACATGACGAGGGGTTCAAACAGGCCGTATTTGGTTTTGAACGCGGCCTTGTGTTCGTCTCCTTCCTTGATTCGAATATTGTTATACCCATCTCGCACATCGAGCTTGGTAAAGATGCGAGCTCCGCTAAGATCTGTAAGGAGTTCCGTGATAAGGGGTAGAGGGTATTGATTGCTAATGGTGATGTCGTTGATACGCCGGTAATCTTGGACCGGTCGTAGTTTGCCGTCTTTCTTCTGAATAAAGAAGAATGGTGAGGCGTATGGTGAAATAGAGGGCCTTATGTATCCCTTAGCTTCTTGTTCCCTTAGGAACTTAAGTAGCCCTTTGTCTTCTTCTTGTGTCATGGGATACACCTTGCATGGTAATGCATCCGGTGCATTTGGTTTGAAGTCGATTGCGTGGTCCCATGGTCTGGAGGGTGGGAACCGTGCGGATTCTTCATCGCTGAACAGCTTGCTGAATCGTTGGTATACTTCTGGGACTACTGCCGCGACTTGGTTTTGGCCGGCTTGCACGGCCAACTCTGTAGCTACTCCTCTGATTGTGGATTGTGTCTCCAATGTTCGTATGATGGATTGTTTTTCTTTTTCAGTCATTATTGTTGCGATGACTGGACGCTGTCGGATAACGCGGGGATTGATGGATGAAATAACAACCGGTAGGATTCGCTCGTCAATGACAGCGCTTCTCCAGTTGAATCGTGGTTCGAACGACGCCAGCCACGGATATCCTAGCAGTATGTCTTCGCTTCCAATGTCGGTTATGAGGAAACGCATTTCCCTATGAATGCCTTTGGTGAATACGTCTAGGTCAAGGTAGTGAGTGATCTCCCCTGATTTATTGGTGGTATTGTCAATATTGTAGATTTTCTTGGGTGTCGGGAGTTCTCGTAATCCCAACCCCATTTTTGCTGCAAATGTCGCGTTCATGAAGTTGTCGGTAGCTCCAGAGTCTACTAGAGCTCGTTTGTCGGCCATGAAGTAACTTGTGCGGATCGATACTGGAATGCGCATGGATCGATAGCGAGTAATGTACACAGAGTTACAACGCAGTGTCCTCACCCAGGCCGTCGGGTTCAGACATTTTGAAAATCCTCCCTTTTCCACAACTGCTGCATGACGAGGTCTTTTACTTCGTCTTCTTCTTCAGCTACTCCACTCAACCAGTCTTGTGCCTTCTGCTGGGGAGTTCGCGTTTCGGCGACACTGCGGTCGTCTACTATGCTTCGAGCGGCATAGTATCCTTCTTCAGTATTCCCTTGCCTAGTGCGTGATGGCCCTTGCCCTTGTTGGTGATAAGGGTTTCTCTTGAGCGGCTGTCGGCAGTCTCTTTTAAAGTGGCCTAGTTTCCCACAATTGAAACAAGTAAGGACTTTCCTGCTTCCATCCGGCTGTACGGGTCCTCTGGGGATTCCTCCCTCTTGACTCCCTCCGGCTCGTTGTTGATATCTGCTTCCTCCTGGTAGGAAGTCTTCATTTTGAGCTACTCGTCCTCGAATTCTGTCTGGCGTGGTATCCATAGCGTTCGGATCCACCATGCGTGGGAAATTGGGTCCTCCCCATCTTCGGTTGGCGTCGTTGTTATTGGTGCCTTTCCAGTTGCTAAATGTTGGCGTTGCTGCTGGTTTGGTTCGAAAGCCTTCTAGTCGGCTCTTCATGTGGACGAACATCTTTTGTTGTTGTATTGCTGCCTCGCGCCATCCTTCGTAATTCCGCGGTTGGATGTTTTGAAAGATAAATTGATACATTGCGTGGGGCAATGCATCTGTGAAGATACGCAAAACCAGCGGTTGATTGACATCATAGTTGGCATGGCGCACCAATGTCTCGAATTTGGTTATGAGACCGTCCAAGTCTCCTGATTGCATGCGAAGTCCCCGCCCTAACTCTGCTTGGGCTTTCTCTTGTTCCAAGACGTCAGCGTATTGCCTGTTGAATGCACCGATTACTCCGTTCCATAAGCGTTCGTCCGTAGTTGCCCATCCTTGAGTTACGACTTGTGTGCGTAACCATGCGTTTACTCCTTTGACCCATTCGTTAACGAGTGCTCCTTGAATGTATGTGAGGAAGAACATAGCTCGTTGATATGGGTTACGCATAAGCGTATTTGTAATATTGACCCCTTCGTACAATTGCCATTGAGTGATGAATTGCTCTGCTTTGGACCTATCTCCTGTGAATATGACAGGAGGGTTGCCCACCAACTTGTCGCCATGTTGTCCTCCTGGTTGTGGTGCTTGTGGCATAGGGAATGGGGGTCCTCCTGGCGGTCCTCCACCACCAGGTGGCCCTCCTCCTGGTGGCCCTCCACCGAATGGTCCTCCACCTGGTCCTTGTCCTGGCGGTCCACCGCGCGGCCATCCAAATGGTATCCTTGGTGGACTTCCGTGTCCTCTATCCGAAGGAGGATCGGCTTGATCGGGTCCTATGGCCCTGTGTAATGCGATCTCATCGGGGTGTATTGGCATTTCCATATGCCCGGTGTGTGGGTTGATGACTCCTGTTGCTGGTTCCATGGTCATTGTACGACTCATGACTGGTTCTTGTATGTGTAAGGACTCAGCTAATTGTAGTGCGATTACTTGATCGCTCCCTCTTTGTGGTGCTGGTGACCGAACTTGGATATTGCTTGCTTCACTAGCTACTGATGGGGTGCTGGTACGTGTCGTGGGGGTGTTATCTGGGGATTGACTGCGAATCCTTCTTGCGTGATCAATACGGTCTTGGTCCGCCGCGTCTTGTAATGTAATGTCGAGTCCGAGGTCTGGTCCGGCGATGCGGAATGCTTCCCACTGTCCGCCAACTTCTAGATTTTCAATCCAGCGAATCTCAGTCCAACAGGCACGTTCGGTGTTGAACTCAACTGGGTACCAATGCTCCTCTCCTGATGAATACTCCGGTGCACTTGACCGTGCGTGATATCGTTCGATTCCGTTGACGACTCGCCAACTGGCTCCCTTGATGAAGGACTCTGGTACGTCCTGTCGTGGTTGTTGATTTTCGATTTCGTAAGGGATGAACCCTCCTTCTGCGGCCCAAACTTCTCTGGTTGTACGTTGCAACGCCACGGTGGATCCTGGTCTTAATGTAACGGTTCGCTAACCGTTTGTCCGACTTGGACGAACTTGAGTGACTTGCAACACGTGACTGGGCTTCTCGGACACTAGGCTGTCTAACACTAGGTCCCCTTAAAGTGAAAAGGGCGTGGCAGCACCTCCACTAAGTAGACAATGAGATGATAGAGATGAGAGAGAAAGAGGACGACAAAGAAGATGAGAAGAGGCAGACTGGAACGGAAGAAAGAGACAAGATAGCGAATTGAAGAAGACCAGGATAGGGATCCCTGGTCTTTACTAGGCGACTTATATACACGTGAGACTCGCTTTGAAGCGGAGTCTAAACTAAGTAATGAGTCACGAACCCTAGTACAACTATCCTAGGAATACGTCATGTCCGTGAGCATGTGATACTAAAGACAATAGAACGCTTGACAGCGTGTGAGTCCGTGCTACAACGATGACCCGACCCCTGTCCATGACTAATGTAATCTGACGGCGTAGTCATAACCGCTGAGTCAGTCCACTTCCAACGTAGTCCGTGACATCAAGGCAAGTCACGCATCGGTGTTCTGTCTGTCTGCGTCCCCATCTGACCTTCACCCTTTGCACTTTAGTTCCGTCCATCATCAAATCCCTCTTCGCGTGGAACTGGCAGTCTGCGACACTCAACCGTGGGGACGAGCTTGTCAACTTGCCACTGGCATTTCTCCAACCTTATGCGATTCGTATCCCTGACTTCAATCATTCCAATGGGCGGCCAGTAGGGATGAACCGGGGGATCTTTGGGGTTCTAAGCATGTTCTGGGACACAAAGACAGCAAATGCAGATGTGTGTAGTATTCCCTGTGTCGTGGCCTTTAATTCTTGAGCTGACTGTGGGGTTACTTAGAAAAATGAGCCAACATACAACTTTGTGGTGCCACATCGTGACCCTCTCCGTTGTCCAGTGGGTGCCCTTGCAATCATGCTTCACTTCATGTTCAACCAGGGAGGTCTTGTGGGCAAGATCCCTGGTTGGGATTGGGCCAAGGCATCATCATGGCGTGAGGTATGTCTGGACTCACTAGATCAATGTCCATTTGTATGCTCATGAATGTGCTGCCACTAGGTCCATCTTATGTTTGGTCGGGCAGTCGACAAGCCCATGACAGGCAATGGCCTGTCCAAGATGTACAAGGTCTTCCTTGATGCTACCTCTGTCAGCAGCACCAAGAAGGCTCACCTGGCAAGGCGAGCTGTGCCAACTATCATGGAAGATATGGGGTTTGTGTCAGCACTCCTACCCTCAATGTGACATTGCTGAATGCCAGTGAACAGGGTGTCTGCTGACCACATTGATGCAGTTGGGCATTGGGTAGGAAATGTCTGCCGTGAGGTGTATGGGAGCAAGATCCCAAAACCAGTGGGTTGCTGTGTGGGGTGCCACTGAGCTGTTGCTGACACCTCTTTGTGTTCAGGCTGTTACTGCTTTGGCTGGTTTCTATGTTGGTGAGACATACAGGGTACCTTGGGCAGAGGTCCCAGTTCCAGGCTCATTGATGAAGAAAGTCTTCCCCTTTGTGGAGGAAACACTTGCTGCTCTCAGGGCTGCAGGCTGTCAAAAATAAGGCACAATCAACTTTCTGGAACTTCTCCAAGAGTTGCGGCCTTTCTTCTGGAAGGTTTGTCAAACACTGGCTTCCTCATGTACTCCATCCCTGACTCATTCTCCCCCAGGTGATGGCTGCAATCCATGCTCAATTTCCAGAGTCAGGCATCATCAGACGTATGCAGGTTGTCCATCACCTTGAGGCTCAGCAATTTTTCAGCCAGTGGCCAGATGTGGTTCGTACAGCAGATGACATATGTGATGCTGATGTTCAACTCAGCATGACCTTCCATGAGGCAGAGACTCGGAATGCCTTCCTTGCCCTCTCTGCACGCATTAAGAATATGGAAGCAGCAACAAGTGCCAACCAGGAGCACCTGTCAGCCATCAGTCGGCGCACTGAACAGTTTTCCCCTTCAAAGCGCCAAACCAAAGGTCAACACCTTTCAGCCACAGCAAGCACCCCTCATCCTTCAACCTGTTTCATTCCCCATGGCTCTTTTCCAATATTGACACCCCCAGCAAACCCTGTGCAGTTTCCTTTGCCACCCAAGTATCTCATTCCAGCAGCATCTTCAGCATCAACCAGCCAAGTGCCAATCCCTGGGGGGTGTGCGGCCACTCTAACTCCACTGCATCCATCAGTTTCAACTGTTCCCTCAGCATTGCCACCTGCTCAGGCATCTCCTCCTTGTGTACCCACATCTGTCTGCAGCCCACAACTTATGCACAGCCAAGTTCCCAAACTTCTGACACCTTACATTGTCACCTGTGCAAAGGGACAGAGTGTCTGTGTCCTTCCCTTGATTCCCCAGGTTCCTGGTCAAGATCAGGCCAGGAGCAGCCGTGATCTTGTCCTGCCTCCAGTTAAGGCCTTCTCAGCTCCCAATACACCACTTCCACCTGCCTACCCACAGTTTCACACTCACAACTGTACATGGAACAGTGTTCTCTCATTGATCCAGCAGCCACACCTTTTATGGCCTAGTTATGCACCAAAAAATCTGGGTGAGTACCCTGATATCATGTCACTGTGGAGAGCATGGGAGGAGGGCATGTTGATTGAGGGTGTGGGCTGTACTCCACCACTGAGGCTCATTGATGAAAGATGGGGAAGCTGTCTAGGGCAGCGAGCAAGATGGCGACCACAAAGAGACCAGCTGGTGAGTGTCTTATATTCACTGTGAAGCAAGCACTGAGGTGACCATGTTACTGCAGGTGTTACGTTTTTTCTTACTATATTGTGCTTACCATACGGACTATCATTGGGACCGTCATCCTTACTTCGTCATCACCTCCTTCATGCACAGACTTTACGTATAGTTGCTTACTGGCTTGACTTCGTCCATGACTCGTACCGGCTTACCTATGTGACTCCTACTAGTACTCATACTAGTAGTATTCAGACTATGACTCAAACCTGATACACGTAGTAGTTGTCTTGGTGGCTTTCCAAGTACTGGTACTGATAGTATCTGCTTGGCGACTTGTAGTATATAACTTGTACCATTAGGACACTTAGACTTTAAGTCTGAGTTCTTGAATCATATCGACTCTCGTACTCTAAGACCTCGGAACCAGAACAACCCAGAACAAGGAGCTGCATAAGTCGTTCGACTTCCCAGTCTCACTCCTCTCAGTGACAGCATAAGCCAGCGCGCTTCCCTGTTCACTTATCACCGAGTCCGCACAGAGTATTCCTCTGTGCCTTCAACACGACGGAACCCCCATACATCGTCCCTCATCCGAAGGAGCTCACCCATCGACTCCATACCAACCTGCTCCGGATCCGGGAACAGAACCATCGAAGTAGTCACAGTCTAGAACCAGCTCAAGTCGAGCAACACGTGCCGTCGACACGTAACAGCAGGCCAGAACTATATGGGCAAAATTCCATTTTTTCATAGCAAGGATCAATGTCCACAAGGCCGCAGGACATACAATTGACCAGACACTTGCCTTCTTTGAGAGTGAGAGGGGTGTGAGGTCAGTGAATCAGTTCCACAAGGCATTACAGGAGACAAGGCCACAAAAGCGAGCCAGTGATGCTGTTCAAGACACCTGTACTTAGTCTATGCTCCCTTGTTTCTTTCTCTTAATTGGGGTGTTGCAAGCACCCCCTCTGTCATTATTGATATATATATTACTATGTTTCTTGGCGCCTCATTGATACACCTAAAATTGTGTGCTCAGCATACATTCAATGTTTTCCAGTGGTGCCCTTGTTCAATGATCTCATCAATGCTGACTTCTGTTGGTGACTCCACTGGTCACGTTGTACAGAGGTGAATCTGTGTGAGTTCGAAGCAGAGAACAGATCCTGTGAGGGGGCTTGAGAAGAGAGAGAGAGAGAATGCAAGGACAGTTGTCCATGCTCTAGGTAGAGGGAAAGGCGAGTTGTCGAGTAATGGAAGCTAGGCATGGGGCACAGAAGTACAAAGGGGACAAGGATGCAGTCTAAGAAGGGGTTTGCAGCATGGTCCAAGGGCAGCAGCTTGGACAGAGACAACAATGAGGACGACAAAGCTAAAGTGGCAAAGTGGAAGTGGAGGCAGGGCAGTAACGGTGTAGGCATTGGTGGCGGCAAATGGGCTGTGGCAATGGCAAATGGCTTGGGTGGCAGTAAGATGATTCACACAAATTTAGAGGGAAAACAGACAATGCAATTTGAGACAGAAATGTCTGGTTTAAATACATGTGAACTGTATTGAATGATTCACACAAATTTAGAGGGAAAACAGATGATGCAATTTGAGACAGAAATGTCTGGTTTAAATACATGCAAACTGTATTGAATGATTCCATGACCAAGTCAAATGTATAGTGAGAGGATGTGTAAGTATGAGGGTTGACAAGAAGCCACAGTTGTTATGTTTTCTTTACTATACTGTGCTTACCATACGGACTATCATTGGGACTGTCATCTTTACTTCGTCATCACTTCCCCCATGCACAGACATTGGTCATACTTGCTTACTCGTCTCCTTTTGTACGTGACTCATGCTAGTACTCCTACTAGTAGTATTCGGACTATGACTCGACCCTGATACGTGTAGTAGTTGTCTTGGTGGCTTTACTAGTACTGATACTAGTAGCCTTTGCTTGGCGTCTTGTTGTATATAACTTGTACCATTAGGACACTTGAACTTTAAGTCTGAGTTCTTGAATCTCATCGACTCTTGTACTGTCAGACCTCAGAAACCCGGAAAAACCCCAGGAGCTGCATAAGTCATTCGACTTCCCAGTCTCACCCCCTCAGTGACAGTATAAGCCCGCGCGCTTCCCTGTTCACTTATCACCGAGTCCGCACAGAGTATTCCTCTGTGCCTTCGATACGACAGAACCCCCATACGTTGTCCCACATCCCAAGGAGCTTACCCATCGGCTTCGCACCAACTTGCTCCGGATACGGGAACAGAATCACCGAAGTAGCCACAGTCTAGAGCCTGCTCAAGTCGAGCGACACGTGCCGTCGACATGTAACAACAGTGGCACAGATGTTATGACGCCTATGTTTTCTTTCTCATTTCTCACCCTTTCTTGATATTTATGACTCATGATGACTCTAGAAGGACACGTCGTCCTTAGCTAGGTGACAGGTCATCGTTACCCATATGACTCAGTACTAGGACACTTTGTTGTGACTCAGTCCTAGTACTCTATTGTTCTCATACTGTTTCAGTGACGTGGACTTGGATACTGACACATTGGTCTCTTAGTTTTCTATTGTTCTCCTTTACTATAAAGTCTCGTCCATAGGTAGCACATAGCCTTAGACTTGACTTCTTGTATCCTACGGTACTAGAGACAACAAGCAGAACCATCCCCACTCTTTCACTTGCGTGATCAGAACTTCCCTCTCATAACTCTTCTCAAAGTCCTTGCTTGACTTAGCAGAGAGTTACTCGTCATCAGAAGCTTACTAAGTTCTCTTCGAACTTAGTACTCTCACACCGAACCACAGTCCAGACCCTTAGTGTTCCTGTCATTGTAAACGTAACCCACGTCGGGTGAACGTCCCTACCGTGACGTAACAACAGACAAAGGACAATGGTCGTGAACATGAGTGGAACTAGTATGAATCTAAGTAAAAGGACAGCAGTAATGAAACAGGAGTAGGACAATAGGAACAAGGATCTAAAACGTATAGAGAACCAAAACCTCTTTGGATCCAACAGCATGTGCAGCGATTATTGCTGGTAGAGGCAGTGTCTTGTGAGTGGCTTGTAATTAGATTGGCAGGTGGTTGAACAAGGGCAACAACGGTAGCAAAACCCTGTTGACAGGCACCATGATTGGTGCTGGGTGAGGCCATAATTTGCTAGTGGCATCAAATGTGACTGGTGGAGAGAGATGATGGAAGGAATGAGACTGACAGGATGAAAGAGCAAGTGAAAATGATGGGTGATGCAGTGGTGAAAGGTGGCTCTAACTAAGCCTTGTTAGAGTTGATGTGGGCCAATGAGCATGGGAAACTGAGGCCATGAGTCAAGACACAAAGGGTGGAGTGGTTATTAGTGGAAAGTAATGTATGAGGAGGAAGGAATGAGGCATGAGGGAGACATGAAGGTTGGAAAATCCGGGCCAGGTGGCTGAGAGAGGAAAAAGCTGAACACAGCCGAAACAAGCAAAAACATGTGATTTTGGGCCCAGCACCTGAGCAATCCTTACAATGTGACTGACCTCATTTTCTGGCTGTGTGTCTGCACCTGGGTAAACTGCTACACCCTTCTACCAACTTTACTGATGCCTTGTTCCTTGACCCCTGATGCACCTTTGCCTCTCCCTCTCTCCCTCTTCAAATTGCTCTTGTCACCACTTGTGCAAGTTACAACAAAGGTTGAGTTGACCCCTGATTGATGTGATGCGATAGGGAAGACTTACTGAGACTAGTGCTAACAATGAGGAGAGAAATGGATGTAAGTCTCATATCAATATCTACTCTCCTTTCTAGAGCCATTCAGCAGCCAGACTTGGAGTAAGAGTAAATGTTCAGAGTGAGTGGGAATAGTGTGAAAGGGTGTCAGTTGCTGTGTTTCATTTGGACCCTCACTCACTATGACACTATCTCAATTCTTGAACTATTCCATTTGAGCCAGCTTTGTTACGTTTTCTTACTCTACTGTGCTCACTATACGGACTACCATTGGGACCGTCATCTTTACTTCGTCATCATCCCCTCCATGCACAGACTTTACGCATATTCGCTGACTGGCTTAACCTCGTACATGACTCACACTACTACTGATACTAGTAGTATTCGGACTATGACTCGATCCTGATACGCGCAGTGGTTGTCTTAGTGGCTTTACAAGTACGGGTACTCATAGTATCTGCTTGGCGACTTGTAGTATATAACTTGTACCATTAGGACACTTGGACTTTAAGTCTGAGTTCTTGAATCATATCGACTCTTGCACTCTAAGACCTCGGAACCCGAACCACCCAGAACTAGGAGCTGCATAAGTCGTTCGACTTCCCAGTCTCACTCCACTCAGTGACAGCATAAGCCAGCGCGCTTCCCTGTTCACTTACCACCGAGTCCGCACAGGGTACTCCTCTGTGCCTCCAGCATCACGGAACCTCCATACCTAGTCCCACATCCGAAGGAGCTTACTCATCGACTTCGTAACAACTTGCTCCGGATACGGGAACAGAACCGTCGAAGCAGCCACAGTCTAGAACCTGCTCAAGTCGAGCGACACGTGCCATCGACACGTAACATTAACTCAGACTTCTTGTCCAACGTGGCTACTACAATAGTCGAAAGAAGGGGAGAACGTAACGTCCCCAGAAGATTCCTCAAAGCAGCCGAGTGGCACGAGGATCGATACCTAGGAACAGGATACTACTGTTCAGATACAGACAGTGAAGATCCAGAAGCCCTCATTGCAGTCGAATTCAATTTCGAAGCCTTACAGTGGGGAATCATTGAACGAAGCGGAGATCACTATACTATCACCAGACCCGCACCTGTCAAATACGGACTTCGAATCTTCGACGAAGAAAGAACTGATCGAAGCAGGTGGGGACCAACAGACGGAGCAAATCCTGACGACGACGAGACAGAACCTCTTGCTACTACCCTTCGATTTGGAAGTGAAAGAGGAGACACCCCAGACCCCGACACTGTTATTCCCTCCAGTGAATTCGAACAACACGCAGTTGCTGCATTGGCTCAACTCATTCCCACACATTTTACCCGACCCAATATCCCCTCCATCAGCGGACTTCCTTCGCTTGCTTCAAGAATGTCACAGATCGCATCAACTACCACAATCACTCCAACGAGCATACTGGGCAGAGCTCTTGGAGCTGGAGTATCCACTGGAGGAACCCAATCTGCAAACACAATCCGAAAGACTCTGGGAGGAGGAGGAAGATTGGGTGGAAGACCACCTCAAGATACCGGAGGAACTGGACCCCCAGGCGGAGGACCAGACAATGACCCAGACGCTGGAGGAGGGGGAAATCCCGGAAATCCTGGAGGAGGGGGAAATCCCATCCAACCCCTCGGAAACCCTGATGACCGACTCACAGACAAATTAATCGGAAGAGAACCCGAGATCTTTGATGGAGATCGAACCAAGGTTGAAGGGTTCATGACTGAATGGAATGTCTATAGGGCACTCAATGATCGAACCAGAGTGATGGCTACTCCCCTGGAACGCACTATGCTTTTCCTCACTTTTATCCGCGGACCCAATGTTGGAAATTGGGTCAATGACCAAATCCGAGTGGTTAGCCGACATCTTACCTCTGGAGGACGCAAAACAGACGAATTCATATGGGACACAGTCATACATGCCTTTGCAATCCTGTTCCAAGACATAATGAGCGCAGAACGAGCCGAAGCCACCCTCAACAAACTCCGTATGGAGGGAGGAAAGTTAGACTTTTATACTGCGGAGTTCAAACGACTGGCCAGACTAGCTGAGTATAATTTGGAAGAACGACTGGTTGGGAAGAAGTATTTCGACGGACTACCTGAAGGACTCCGAAGGGCCATTGTCAAAGACGAAAACATGAGTCTGCTAACCACGGTAGCAGACTATGAAGACGCGGCCATCAGATATCATCGCAAATTCCTTCAGTACCAAACTTTTTTCGAGAGACCTTCAAAAAGTCCCAATTCCAAGAAACCCACCAATCAGCAGTGGCAACAGCGATTTGCCAAAGACAGCAATGCCATGGACACTACCCCTGGACGTATCCGTGCCAGGGGTGCCCTATCCGAAGACGAAATGGCTCAATTGCGCCGAGAAGGCAAATGCTTCAAATGCAAGCGCCAGGGACATATAGGGCGCAATTGCCCCAATCAGAACTCCCAGATACGCGCCACCGATACTAATACTGTTAGTAAAGGCGCAACCCTTTATCAAGACGCCACCAATACTAGTATTGCTAGTAATGGCGTATCAAACACTCCCACACCATCGCATTCTATTAAGAAGATCACTGCTCAGGAGCTAGTCAAACTAGTACGAGAAATGGATCAAGGAGAGAAAGACAAAGTGATCCAAGACGTCTTCATGAACGAGGATTTTGCCTAAGCTCTAACCTGACGGCCTGGGGAAGAGCTATTCGTATGCTTCAATGTAACTCTGTATACTTGACTCGCTTTCGAAGTATGAAAATACCAGTATCATTTCGAACTGCATACACAAGGGCCGATAAACAAATTCTCGTAGACTCCGGAGCCACAGATAACTTCATTCATCCTCGATTCATCAAACGACTCCATCTTAAAACCCATTTTCTGGATCAGGCCCGAAAGATCTGGAACATAGATGGAACCAATAACAAATCAGGAATGATCGAGGAGTATGTGGATCTAAACGTCCAAACAGGAAGCAAGAATGCGAAGATGCGATTTCTAGTAACTGATCTAGGGTTAGAAGACCTAATCCTAGGATACCCCTGGCTAGCCAATTTCGAACCAAAGTTCAGCTGGAAAGATGCGGTGATCGACACCTCCCACTTACCCA
This sequence comes from Lactarius tabidus, assembly GCA_963281015.1. Lineage (NCBI taxonomy): Eukaryota > Fungi > Basidiomycota > Agaricomycetes > Russulales > Russulaceae > Lactarius > Lactarius tabidus. The sequence goes on from OY725468.1 coordinate 1,463,632, forward strand.
TCATTATACGATCTCTATCTTGGTACCAAACAACGCAATCAACCATATCTGGCATAGTAGTGGCTAGAATGGTTACGGAACCCCTATCAGACCAAGAAAAAGATCTAATCGTACAAGATCTGGAAGATGAAGCAAGTTGGCATCGCAATATTTCCACACAACTAGCACAAGACGCGGGACAATATACTCAGATGGTAGCAATACCTGAAGAATATCAAAGACATGCCAAAGTGTTCAGTGAAGAGGAAGCAAGGAGATTCCCGAAGTCAAGTCCTTGGGATCATGCGATAGAACTAAAGGAAGGAGCACCCAAAGCCATCGATTGTAAAATATATCCAATAACACCAACAGAAGATGAGGCGCTCCAAAAGTTCCTCAAAGACATGCAGGCGAAAGGATATATCCGACCATCTAAATCTCCTTACGCATCCCCCTTCTTTTTTGTTCGAAAGAAGGATGGCAAACTTCGACCTGTCCAAGACTATCGCAAACTTAACGAGTTTACGATCAGGAACAGATACCCCCTTCCTCTTATTCCAGATCTTATCTCACAAGTTAGAAACGCTCGAATATTCACGAAATTCGATGTGAGAGAAGGATACAACAACGTCTTGATAAAAGAAGGGGATCAACACAAAGCAGCATTCAAGACGAAATATGGACTATGGGAACCACTAGTTATGTTCTTTGGACTGACCAACTCACCCGCAACGTTCCAAGCGATGATGGATTACATCCTCGAACCAATCATTAACCTCTTTAGGGGAAAAGGAACGGAAATCATTGTCTATATGGACGATATCCTTATCGCAACATCAGCATCTCTGGAACAGCATAGAGAAGCAGTACACGGAGTCCTGGATATCCTAGAACAGAATGATCTTTTCATCAAACCAGAAAAGTGTATATGGGAAGCACCTCGTGTCGATTATCTGGGGCTAATCCTTGAAAGGGGGATAACACGCATGGACCCTGCCAAGGTAAAAGGAGTAGCAAATTGGCCTACACCTTCTTCGGTAAAACAAGTCCGATCTTTTCTGGGATTTTGCAATTTCTATCGCCCCTTCATCTACCAATTTTCCCACATCGCTCGACCCCTCAATGAACTAACCAGGAAAGACATGCCATGGACCTGGGAATCAAAACATCAAGAAGCATTCGATGAACTCAGGAAGCGCATAACATCCGAACCTGTACTAGCACAACCACAACTAGACAAGCAATTCGAAATCGAAGTGGACGCCTCGGGGTTCGCCCTCGGAGCAGTACTCATGCAAAGAGGAGAAGATGGCAAGAGACACCCAATTGCTTACTTTTCCACAACTCTCACAGAAGCGGAACGAAACTATGACATCTATGATCTAGAATACCTGGCAATAGTAAAGGCTTGCCGAAACTGGAGGCCCTTTATCGCAGGATCTCCTCACAAGATCATAATACACACAGACCACGCAAATTTGCAATACTGGCGACAACCCCACAAGATAAGCCGAAGAATAGCTAGAGAAGTTCTAGAACTATCAGAATTTGATATAGAACTACGACACATACCTGGGAAAAGCAATGGAAGAGCTGATGCGTTATCGAGACGACCCGATTACGATCAAGGGGAACGAGACAATGAAGATGTAACAGTCCTTCCAGACCACATGTTCGCTCGAACAACTACCACTGCTAATCCCGACTCAGAAGTCACATTTGTCCCACGATTCATCTCATCACAAGACGAAGGCATACTACGCCCCTGGATTGATCCACATAATCTCAAGAAACTCAATGGAGAATGGTGGAAGGATCATCGCAGAGTAGTCACGGGAGACCAAGAACTACGACGCAAAATTATCCACAACCATCATGATCTGGTGGCCTATGGACATCCAGGGATCTCTCGAACTATGGAACTAGTGTCTCGATTCTACTGGTGGCCCAACCTAGCTAAAGACGTTCAGAGCTATGTCAAAGGATGCGCCGAATGTCAAAGGCACAAGATCAACACCCAAACACGAAAAGCGCCACTATCTCCCATCACACCTATCCACGAAGCTTTACCATTTCAAACCATTGCCCTTGATTTCATTGTCAAATTGCCGATCTCAAATGGGTTCGACTCAATCCTCACCATCACAGATCATGACTGCACTAAAATGGCAATATTCATACCATGCAATGAATCAATCAATGCCGAAGGAGTAGCAGATCTATATCTCCGACATATATTCCCTCGATTTGGACTGCCCAGAAAAGTGATAAGCGACAGAGATCCCCGATTCATCTCTAAGTTCATGAGAGAACTCTGTCGTCTTATTGGAGCAGTACAGAATATGTCTACCGCGTATCACCCTCGAACTGATGGACAGTCAGAACGCTCAAACCAGTGGCTAGGACAATACCTTAGGCCATGGGTCAATGTCCAGATGAACAACTGGGAAGAACATCTACCACTAGCTGAGTTCGCTCATAACTCCTGGAGGAACGAAACTACGAGACAATCCCCATTCAAGATGCTCATGGGGTATGAACCACGAGCAGAGATCTCTGACGCCTCAACCCCAATTCCAACCTTAGAACTCCGAAGAGAAACATGGAAGCGGGTTAGAGGAGAAGCAGAAAAACATATCATACAGGCACAAAAACGATGGGCGCAATCAAAGAAAGAAGGTCGCACCTTTAAGGAAGGAGACTACGTCTGGCTAGAAGGGCGCAACCTTCATCTTGATGTACCCTCCACCAAGTTAGCCCCTAAACGTCATGGACCCTTTCCTATCAAACGAGTCCTATCCCCTATCACATATCAGCTGACGCTTCCAGGAACTTGGAAGATACATGATGTGTTTCATGTGGATCTCTTAACTCCTTATGTCGAAACGGAGTTCCACGGTCCTAACTACACGAGGCCACCACCTGACCTGGTTCAAGGGACAGACGAATATGAAATAGAGAGAGTCCTAGACTCAAGACGACATGGAAGAGGGCGTAAGGTACAATACTTAGTCAAGTGGAAGGGATACCCTGATTCGGACAACGAATGGGTCAACTGGGACGATATGCATGCGGACGAAGCATTAGAAGAGTTCAAGAACAAGAACCCTTCATCTGTAACACATAAAAGCAGCCTTCGAACAGCAACAGCAGAACCATCCCCACTCATAACAATCCTCCGTAAACTCATGTCTAACGATGCCACCTCTCTCAGCACCTCCGTATCATACACTGGATCAGAGGGACGTCGATCCCCCTCCACCAGTGGAGCTGAGGAATTGGTCACAGACGCGATTAATACAGCTGGACTTATCAGTGTACCCCCCTCGAGTACTATCGGTGTCAGATACTGGTTCGACAGCTATGAACCTTCCTCTTGGCACACTCCCAGTCCTACCTCCAGTCGTGAACCCTCTGCGTCGCCCCCGGAGCTTACAGAACGTTCAAGTTTTACAATCCCTCAGACCCTCATTCCCACCACCTTTGTGCGTCAAACCCTCGATGCTGCACGCTCCTGGGAGTCCACCTACGGACATATCGAAGCCGCTCTCACCCATCGAGCTGGAACCACCCCTTTTGTCCCTACCCGATCCCTTACTCCGTCCCCCCACTCCACTAACTCCTGCCCGCTCCCCGTCCCCTGTTCCGAACCAATCCCTATCCCCCCGCCTACTGAGAGGCAGCACAGTATGGGAACATTACCTACGCACTCAGGGAGGCCGAATTCGCGATCCCCTGTACGACGCTACCACCCCTACCAAAAGGAGAGTCCGAAAGCCGAGGAGGTACAATGCTCGGCCGGAGGAACTGAGGGAGGAGGAGATCTTGGCACTGTCGCAGATACCGACGGGTGGACGGATGCTGACACGTTCCTATCTTGGGAAGATCAAGCGAACGCCTCTCCCCCCATACCCGGTTTCAGACTGAACCAGGGACAAGACTACGTTCCTTGCCAGATAAAGGACGCCCAAGACAACCTCTGGCCAGCAAAATGGACTCGTCTGGACCGGGGAGACGATACTTACGTTGCAGGCATTCGAGCTAACAGTCCGAATGCTCATTCTGTGCGCCTGAGGGCGATGCCCTCTCATGATCTTACCACTGTTCCCACCTATCTCCCATCCGACCTCTACTTCTTTGAGATAGACCACCCCTGTCGGTTCGAGATCGACGACGCCCTCGTCGAAGAAGGGGACCATACGCTAGGAGCAGAGGTGCGTAGGTATCGAGCCGAGCACATGAAGATGAAGGCGGCTCTGGCCTACATGAAGGACGCACAAACCAGGTACTATCACGCACTGACAGAGCGTCAGGATTCGATCAGGTATCTGGAGGGAGCTGATGCCTTAGAGCGTATCATGAACATCAATGGTACGTTAATTCGAGATGCCATGGAGCGATTCAAAGAGCGGTCTAAGATAAGGGAAGGTTTGGCTTCTTGTGCTGTTTGAGGCACGCGGACTTGCCTCCTAAAGAGGGGGTAATGTTACGTTTTCTTACTCTACTGTGCTCACTATACGGACTACCATTGGGACCGTCATCTTTACTTCGTCATCATCCCCTCCATGCACAGACTTTACGCATATTCGCTGACTGGCTTAACCTCGTACATGACTCACACTACTACTGATACTAGTAGTATTCGGACTATGACTCGATCCTGATACGCGCAGTGGTTGTCTTAGTGGCTTTACAAGTACGGGTACTCATAGTATCTGCTTGGCGACTTGTAGTATATAACTTGTACCATTAGGACACTTGGACTTTAAGTCTGAGTTCTTGAATCATATCGACTCTTGCACTCTAAGACCTCGGAACCCGAACCACCCAGAACTAGGAGCTGCATAAGTCGTTCGACTTCCCAGTCTCACTCCACTCAGTGACAGCATAAGCCAGCGCGCTTCCCTGTTCACTTACCACCGAGTCCGCACAGGGTACTCCTCTGTGCCTCCAGCATCACGGAACCTCCATACCTAGTCCCACATCCGAAGGAGCTTACTCATCGACTTCGTAACAACTTGCTCCGGATACGGGAACAGAACCGTCGAAGCAGCCACAGTCTAGAACCTGCTCAAGTCGAGCGACACGTGCCATCGACACGTAACAAGCTTGCCACTGACTCTTTTAATTGTCTCCTGTTAGCTTATTGCCTTGCTTGCCCTCAAACCCACATAGGGTTTTCAACCTGCTGAAACTGCAAGAAGCCCTTGATATGATGTCTTTACAAGTATTATTGGTGGAGTTTATGATGTCATGAAGAAGCCCGTTGTACAGAGGAAGGCTTACCTTACCTGGAACTCATCAAATATGTCTGTATGTTGATACACCCTGCACTGTGCTGGTGGTGTATACAACATTTTTCACATTTCTAACACTTACTGAACAGCGATGTCATCCACACATCCTCAGCCCTTGGAGCTCGTATAGCACCGGCAGCAGCAGGTATCAGGATCTAGGCCTCATGTACAGAAGACTACAGCAAAGAGCAAGCTGAGTCATGTGGCATGGAGGTGAGACCAAGTGTGACCAGGCCTCTTGTGAAGGCGAGGCACTATAGCAACAGTGCCTGTGCATTCCCTGAGTTGGTGCTCTCAGCTGGCAATAAGCCATGTGGCGACCACGTGCATGGGTGCACACAGCCTGGCGGCTAGGATAGCGGCTGCATTCAACTGGTGCAAGTGCGTCGAACCTTCTAGAGTAAGGCTGACTGCTACCGAAGCTTCAAGGTGTGACTGTGATGTTTGACTAGAGGATAGTGACTCGAGTGCAACTACAGGCAATGCACAGCCTTGCTAAGGTAGGATGCAGATTGGCTGAGGCAGGGCAAACACAAACCTTCAAGATGTTTCTACTTGCCCTCAGTCCTGCATATATAAGGACTGCTGTCACTCGTAGTTCGGCAGTTCAGCAGTGACCTTTAGCAGCTTTACTTCTCATTTGTACCTTCCTTATTAGGCAGTATCTCATCTAAAGCCCAGAGTACACCTTTCATCTCTGCATTTGCATTGTGATATCAGTTTGCTCTTAGGGCTGTGCACCATACCATATACAGTATATGGCCGTAACTTGACAGGTGCAAGATGGTATATGGGGCCCCAATAGCCATACTGTCAACGCAGCGCAAAAATCAACGACAGTACGGTACGGCATGTCATATGGCCATAAACGGTTCAGTATGGTGCCTTGTATGGAGCTCTTCTGTAGGATCACTCATTATCAACTAAACGTCTCTACAGGGACAGTCAGGATGGCACATGGTCAATTGGATGAGAACAGGGAGCTGAGGGCATGGATTACCATGCCCGTGTGATTGTTTGGACTACAAAAAAGTGCACATGGTGGGAATTGAACTGTGAGTCACAACCAAAAAGGTAGGTCACATTTAGCCAATACACCACACAAGCTAACCTTCTCATCCTCAGCTGTGCTATATGAGTAGGTTTATGAGGTTTGGACATGATCTCCTTCCACCCTCACGCACACTAACCACCACAATGCCCGCAGTTCAAAGCCACTCCACACCCCTTGCTTGTACAACACACACAGGCCACCTCCAAGTGCTCAAGGACTCGGGGATGACCACAACAATGACCCAGGGTGATGGTCCCTGCAGTGACAAGGGTGGTGGCCATGGCACGGGGCAAGGGCCACCATGTGGGCACGGTGCAAGAATGATAAACACAACCACGATGGCAGTCAATAGCAAACACAGCAATGACAATGAGTCTTGCACCTGTCACACCTGTAACCTGCCATTTATGGCCATCTTTTGGCAGTTGAATACGGGTTATGGCCCATACCGTTGACGGTAGTAGAACATATGCCTTTTATTGTTGATGGTACGGTATTGGCACCTGTAAAAAAGAAACTGTATACCTGTTGATACAGCTACAGTGCGCAGCCCTATTCACTCTTCATCATCGTCACTCTTGCACTTGTTACAGAGCTTTGCCCTTGTGTGCAAAGTCATTGTATTCGTCCTCACGTCTCATGTGTGGCATGCATAGGCCATTGTTGGTTGTACTCACTCTTGCTATTAGTTTAGGTATTCGCCATCGTGTCTCGCATCAGACTCACCTTGGCTTGCTGTTTCTCTTAGTCCTGTGGTCTTTGCTGACAAACTAGTGTGTTGGCTTGTGTCTATATCCCTCATCCTTCCCGAAATCAAGCACTCTCGGCCTTCTTACACAGCTTGTAGGGGGTTTAGGGTATCAACATGCTGGTCCTTGATGTATGATTTACTTGAGTGTGCATTCTTGTTAAAGGCAGTAAGTTCTCAATTTTATTACCCTATTCATCAATATTCGTCACTCATGAATGTATAAATGATCAGGGCATCACAAAGTTCATGCAGCTTGCTGATGATAGCCCTCAAGTCCCCAAGCTACAGAAGAAGAGCTACACTGACTATTGGCTCTCCACCAATGAATGGACCAATTTGGACTTGCTGCATCAAATCCTCATGGTATTGACATCTTCCTGTGATCCTGTGTGGCCCATTTATAACCCTGTCAATCCAGCACCCTGCTCTTGCACAGCAACAATTCTCTTCCAAGCCTGTTCCCACTGTCTCTCACATGTTCCCTGTTGCGCAGCACATGGCGCAGCATGCAGGCTACAGAAGACTCACCTTTGTAGTAAGGTGTTGATAGTCTTAAGCGCAGTATATAGGGCACGAGTGAATACAAGTGATATTCTGCTGGGGAGGGTAGGTCTCTTTTCACCCCTCCTTATATAGGGAAAAGTGACCTCTATGGTCCCACCATGTCCCTTTGCATAACTATGATGAGTAAAGGTATCCACTATATCACGTTTTCAGTGACACCTGATGTGTGGAACACCCTAGAACATCTCAGAATCATTCACATGACTCTGATATGAGTTATGCCCATGGATGTGCGTAATGTAGCTACCTAATATGGTAATCATACTTGCATAGTCTACTTATGTCGTAACTGCTATAGATAAGATACATACATACTTATTATGTTTCAACATTCCCGACTATTGAATTTTTACTTACTTCATTGGAAACTGCAGAGAAGGATGCTACCTTTCTACACTGACTGAACAGGTGACCCCCATCTTGCACTTCTACCTGGCTCTATTTAGCCAGATGTCACCCTCCTGCCCTAACCTTTTCACTTCACACACACCCTCTCCCTCTCCACCTCTCCCCCACCCTCTCACCAATACCCTCTCCCTCTCACCCTCACCCACACCCACTCTCCCTTGCCCACTCCCTCAGTATGTGATTACCAGACTGCCTGCATCACATGAGCAAATTGACCATGGTCTTCTGAAAGCAAATTGACTGTGAGCAGTCTCCATTGAAGGCACAAAAGATAGTAATCAGTATATGATTACCGGACTGTCTGCATCACATGAGCAAATTGGCTGTGACTCTGTGAGCAGTCTCCTTAAAGCAAAGAGACTTATAAGCCTTACTTTCCTGCTTTGTCTTATGTTTGAGAAAACCAAATGTATTTGGACTAATATAATTTACATGCAGCTACACCTACTAACTACCGAGTCCCCTAGCTATGGTAAGGTGACACAAAGTGCTGTAGCACGTGTGGTGGGTGCAGAAGGGCACGCGTCGTGACGACGCGACCCGTTCGTGCACAGGCTTGTGGGCTCGTGGATCGGCCATGCGGCCGTGCCGCTGTGCTGATATCGTCACCACTCACCTCAACTCGAAATCAGATCGCAGGGGCCGCATGAATACAAGTGGTGGCGTGCGTCGAGAGAGGGATGGTGGAGTGGTTGGCTGCTGGGATGGGGCGAAATCGGGTCAGCATTCGAGGCACGAGGCAGAGTATACGACCACTCACAGTCACAAGGGAGGGGCAGAGAGTGGCCCAACGAAACAAAGCGAAGGCGCTCGAGAGCGCTGGAACTCTCGAGCGCGTGCAGCCGTTCCACGGCTCACAGCAGTCGCGTTGGCGTCTTGCGGGGCTCCCGTTCGTCGGTCCAAAGCACGTGCGATCGTTCCGCGGCTTGCAGCGGTCGCATCGGCGTCTCACGGGGCTCAAAAACGCGGGGAGGGAGCAGGACCACGAGCTAGTCACGCTCGCAACGTTGAGGCGCTTGCGAAGTCGACGCGTGCCAGCGCGAGCCGGCGTCGGGAACGGGGACGGGGACGGTTCCCACAGTTTGCATGGGGGCATTGGGCTTTTGGCCGCAGCGCGAGCGAGTGGGAGGAGAGGGATGAGAGAGGGACGACCAGTGGGACGGGTGTCACGCTCGTGATATTGGGCACGAGTGGGCGTCGGGAACGGAAACGATTCCCGCGTTGGCGTCGGGATTTTGCCCGCAGCACGAGCCAGTGGGGGGAGAGGGAGGAGGGACGAGCCAGTGGGACAAAGTGGGGCGGACGAGCCACTGGCAGCAGTGGGCAGCGCGAGCGAATGGGGGGAGAGGGATGAGGGTGGGACGACCGGTGGGACGAGTGTCACGCTCGTGATGTCGGGCGCGAGTGGGCGTCGGGAATGGGAATGGGAACGATTCCCTCGGACTTTTGGCCGCAGCACGAGCCAGTGGGGGGAGGGAGGAGGGACGAGCCAGCAACGAACCGACACGTTCGCGACGTTGAGGCGCTTGCGAAGCCGACGCGTGCGCGTGGCGAGTGGGGGGGGAGGGGGAAGGAGGAGGGAGGAGGGAGGAACCAGTGGGGGACGAGCCTGTTACGCTCGTGACGTCGGGCGCGAGGGGGGCGCGAGTGGGTGTCGGGAACGGGAACGGGAACGATTCCCGCGTTGGCATTGGGCTTTTGGCCGCAGCGCGAGCCAGTGGGGGGAGAGGGAGGAGGGGACGAGCCAGCCAGCCAGTGGGACGAGGAGCCCGTCACGTTCGTGACGTCGGGCGCTTGCGAAGTCGAGGCGTGCCAAACCGAAGTCTGGCAGGGCGAACCGAAGTCGAGGGAGCGCACGCGCCAGGAAAGGGGGCCAAAGGGGGGCGAAGTGTGAACCCAAGTGTGAATCGAGCGCCCGAAAGTGTGAATCGGCGCCGTGACAACTGTGAATCGAGCGTGACGCGCCCCCCAGGAATCGTGAATCCGGTCACGGATTCACGGCGGCGGAGTTCCAACTAGGCGCGCGGTTCACGCGAGTTCGACTAAGACCTTGCAAAGCAAGGTGATTACCAACGTGGCCTCCTTCTGTCCCTTCGACTGCGTTTCTCACTTCCTTGTGTCCTATTGTACCTCGATCAGTTCTATGCTTGGTCCTATTCCCTGCCATACGCCACTGGCATGCTAGTTTCCTTACTTTGTTTCGACACGCAAGCTTGCGCACAGCTATTCCCATTATTTGAGGTAGCTCACTGATAATCGTCGTCACGATGTTACCATTCATACTCTTCGCCGATTTGGTACAAGTCTTAACCGGGTGAGTCTTTGTCTCGATGCTTATAGCCGTCATTGTTGTCCTCATTGTCTCGTTCACCTCAGACTTGGTATTGCCTCTCACTTCCGAGTCTCGACATCCCGACGCTCATCTTGTCTTGCTAACCTTCTTAGTCTCTAGCTCGGTCTAGTTGCTCGACCATTCAAGCTTCAACCTCACCTCTTGCGCATCACGCATCATATCTCGCCAGTCACATCCTTTGCTTTTCGCCGCGCACCTGTCTCTGCAAGGTACTCCTGCTGCTGGCTTCTGCTCCAGATTAACCTTGCACACTAAGTACTCAAAGCCCAGACACCTTAGTCTCTAGAAGTTCCACTCTGCTTCCACGCCTCAGCCAAAACTCATCCTAGTATTCAGGGCGCAATGGGAAATGTAAGGGGGGCAACTTTGTATGTACTTCGTCGACCTGGAAGTCTGCAAGCTGAAGTTCAGTCCGCACGGCGATGCACTGCAGGAGAGTGGCAGCTGTCCTAAGTATATGCCAGTCAGCAGGCAAGCACAGTAGATAGACAGCGAAAGTGAGAAAAGTAGAGAGTATCATAGCGGAAAGCGTCGATCACGGGATAATAGAACAGAGAGCACCAAACGCAAAGTGGAAACAGCAGAAACATCATGAGTGAGAAAGTACTGTCAAAACTGGAGGGAATCGAGTATCAAAGCGTTACTACGAGATTGACGAAAGAAAATAACCCAAGCAAAGGAGGCGCAAGCGAGGGAAATACTCTAATGACGAAGCGCCGCACTGAGGCACGGCTGGAATCGAGAACAACGCGCACCACTAGAGACAAGGAGTAAGCACGAAAGCCGTATTCAGGCAAATCCAAATAAATACTCACGAATAATCGCGGTCAGGCCCCATAATGAACGAAATTTACCCATCTTTCCAAGGTAATGTATCTCTTCCTCCGTAGTTTCTTCACCGCATACCGGAGCGCTTTCGCAGACCTTTCGTGATGCGGTCTTCCCTGTTCTCGCCCCGAATTAGAGAAGAGTGCCTTGTAGAAATTCTCCGCCAGGTCCGGACCGTCCTCGTCCATCATCGCCCACATTGTGCCGACCACGCTCCGGAATCCGGAGTATTGAACCGCAGCAGCCAAGTGCAGCCCTTCATCCATGATACTTCCCTCCGTCACCTCGGCCGTGTGACAAGCGGAGAGAAATGCGAACTCGGCGGTGGGAAGATCGGAGCGCACGATCTCCAGAAGCGTAAGGCGCTCGCCTCCATGAAGTTCGAATCCGGCCTCAAATGGTTTTCCAACCTCCAGGGCGCCGTGGCACGCAAAGTGGACGAATCGGTGGTGACGGGAGCCATCAATAACCGCAGCAGGCGTGGCCAGTTCTGAGATGAGACTTGTCACCTCGGTATCGAGAGTCCGGACGACTTGTATTTCGTCTCCGACAGTCGGAAGAGACGGGTCAGCTTGCGCCACAAGAAGTAGGGGAGGGCGGTCCAAAGATTGCGAACTGGAGTCGCGACTACGGGATTGGATGAGGGCGGACAGCGACGGAGTATAGGAACAGATGTAGAGGTCCAAGAAATAACGTAACTCGCCATTGTCAGATGGGAATGGACCCATAGCATGGAGTGGAAGGGAACATAATACTGATGTCGGGCACCACCAGATACGGGATTGTTGCGGTACTTGAAGTTGACAGAGTCGGTCAATAACAGGTTTTCCAATGAGCTCGTACAACTCCGCGAGAACAGAGGCAAGGGTTTCATCGTATTTACCTGAATCGAGCCCGTCTTCGGCTCGTGAGCGCAATAACTTGTCCTTTAGTGCATTCGCACGGTGATAGAAATTGGAGGGGGTGGGGATGAGGGACGGGGATGCGTTGTGAAGAAGAATGATGATATCAGAACGCGGTTCTGAGTGATTGATGATGATGACAGGACCGGACGAGGCGGCAGAACGGAGTGTGTCGAACGATGGGGATGTTAGAAAGCGGCAGAAGCCTGGCAAGGCTCGGATCTGCGAAATAAGCTTGTCGCGTTCCTTTAAAAGTCCACGTTGCTTCACCAGGACACGACCGAATTGGTCCACCGCCCTGACGTCGTCGGCTCTGTCATCATCCATGTTCAATTTGTGGCTCGGTGAGATCGACTTGGTGACCTCCTCGAGTTCTCGGCTGACCGCTGCGAACTTGTCTCCTAATTGTGGGTATATCTGCTGAAGTGTATCGATTGAAGCACGGAGGTGACGCATCTCATACCAAAGTAAGGTTCTCCCTCGTTCGAGCGTTTCGATTGCTTGCTCGAGTTTACCCAGGTCGACCTGATATGATGCATAGTCCAGTGGCATCGTACTATGCCAGTGGCCATGCGTGGCCAAAGTGGCGTGGTGCAGCTGCAAAGTTGGTGCAAAAAACAGAGTGTCTTGCATCAACGAGAAAGCGGTTTCGTACGCGGTGGAGATGGAGGGGTGTTGGCTACGTCGCGCAGCATTTGCCCAGAGACATGCAACATAGAATCGATTAAGCGTGTCAAAGAACCCACTTCCGTCGTTGAGACACTGCGTGAGTAGGTCTGCCACTTCTCGCAGGTCTTGCTCGTGGTGACTCGGAGAGATATCGGAGCGGACGCTCAAAGCAGCGGCAAGCTGAAAATTCCCTGCGAGGCGCAGAAGCATTGGTGGCGAACGAGCCAAAAGTTGACGGGTTGCGTTCATCGACTCGTTAAGATACTCTATCTTGTTTGTGCGTTGGAATGCCGCAAAAAGGATGCCGCCGAATAGTAGTTTTATTGGATCTAGATCAATCGGATCGGATGAAGCAAGAATGGTTCGGCCCGATTCGATAGCTTTGTCAATGTCAGTGATGTTGTTATTGCAGATCCCTGAGAAAAGTCCTTTAAGGAGCTCCAACTTCTGGATTAGGTCGTCAGCTGGCACTGAAAGCAGAGGAGGTTGGAGATCGCTAGATGATGCTTCAAGGCCATCGATTGTACCGAAGTATTTGAAACGTTCCTTCGCGGCGTTCTCCAATGCGTAAGACAAGGCGGGATAGAGGGGATCTTCAACAGAAGATGAGGCAAGAAAGGTACGAGCGCGATACAGTCCCTCCTCTAAATTTTCCGGGCTGTTAGATCGGGCCAAGATCGCCAGCCATGTCGCAGCTTTTTGACACCAGGCCACGACTTTATCTCCAGGAGGATTGGAAGCAATCGTTTCATCGATGATGGACATAGCTTCCTCATAATCGTCCTCCACACGAGTACTAAGGCAGCGCCTGTAGAGAAATACGACGAGGAACAAGTGAACCTCTCGCAGTTCCGGTTTGTGTATCCTCGCCAGCCGCAGGCACGCAATAATTTGATTCGATGGTTGATCTGGGAATCGATTAGGACGTTCGCTTGCAAGTGCACTGACAAAGAGTGCGATGGCGCGGTTGGTGTCGTCGCAGGAGGGATCCGAGGTAAGGAGTTCGTGCGTGAGGACTGCCATCTCCTCAAGGGTTTGTACTACGTCGCTGGCAGTCAACTCCATCTGAAATTCCAACGTTTCCACGAGATATGCGGTGACGAACTGGCGCGAGAAGGTGAACGGTGGGTGAGCCGGGTCTCGAAGACGGCGGAAGCATTTCGCTGCGGAAATGGCATATTCGGGTTCCTTGGATACTCTCGAGCGCATGAGAAGCGAGCGTGCGAGGTAAAATAAAAATCTAACGATCATAGGGCCGTGTGCAAGCCACGAAAGTGGGGAGAGGAGTAGCGATTCCGTCAAATAAAGGATCGACTTGTCGATATCCTCATTTTGATTGGACAGCTCATAGTGTTGGAGATGGTGACAAGCCAAAAGACCGGCGCAGATGGGGCGAAGAGGATGATATCGAGGTAAGGCTGAGAGCAACTGCTGGGATTGAGAGATATCGGCAGCGATTTCATGGATCGGTTCTGTAAAAAAGGAACCCAACTGAGTCAACGGGGACCGGCATGCCAGTTGGAAGCAAGACACAGCGGCCTAGAGAATTAGGACCTACTCAGTCGGTTGGCCATGCTTAACCTCTCGATAATCGGAATGTAAAACACTGGTTGGTCACCGATGGTGAGGAGACGATCTGGACTAGCAGGGAGAAAGAGGCAAGGAAGAGTACAAACAGGTCCCTTTTCATCAGCACTCAGACGCTCAAGCCAAGACACCACGCCTTAACAAGATATATCCAATGAAAGTGCCAGTAACATGTACGTGACTCTTGCGACTTTGGGCGTCTGTAAGGTGGCGTGCCTGGCGGGAACTGCCACCGATGACAATACCAGCCTGCAGGCGGTACCTTGGGTGGTACAGTAGATAGGTGCCACTTATATGACAGACTTGGACGAAGAGGTTAGATTTATAAGAGGGACATTGACAGGTGTAGAAATGCAAGTAGAAATGTGCAAACCCATCTTGAATGGGATCCAATAGTCTCTCTTCACGCGTCACGGATCAGTAGTACCTAGTACCTGGTCAAAACAAAGGGTGAAAATCAAGGTGAAGATGTTGTGGAGCTGTGCGAGTATTGAAGTTGAGTTTCATTGACGGAGGGCAGGCTGAGCGCCTTTTAGACCAGGCAGTGAGGATCACTGCCCGCCCGGCAGTGCATACGTGCATGAGTCAACCCACCACAAGCCACGCCGCAAGTTGAGAAACTTGCCCCGCCTCCGAGTGGCCGCGATGATCACCCAATCAGTCGTCGCTATAGGCCATATTCACCATCCTCGTTGACATATCACTGTATTTTCCATCTGATTGCATATTTGGCCCCTGTTCCTTGTCTATTTCCCCTTCAAGTGTTCATTAAGTTCATTGTGCGTTTGTCCATGTGCGCTCTTGACTACTACCATGCCAGTGGGTCTAGTAGGATGCTACTTAAGATGCTCTACCCTGGTCAAGCCCCATTCAATCCACGTTTCAGTTCCTCTATGCTCCATATTTTTACATAACCGTGTTGTGCACGACCACTCCAATAAATATGCATTCGGTCCGAAACCTTCATCATGAAACAATGACATCACCCAAGCCACGCGATACCGATAACATTTGAGAACCGAGTGCTGAGCACTGAGCACTGAGCGCTGAGCACTTGGTCTCTTGCATGCACTGCTACGGACATGCAGTCAGCACGAGATCCGTACCACCGAAACCTTTAATACGCACCGATAATTCCCATTCATGCGCCATGATGAACAAAATTCACCCATCTCTCCAGGGTGATCCGCTTCTTTCGCCGCAACTTCTTCACCGCGAACCGGAGTGCTTTCGCAGATCTCTCGTAATATGGCACCCCCTTCTCTCGTCTTGAGTTCGAAAACAGCGCCTTATAAAAATGCTCCGCGAGGTCCTGGCCGTCTTCATCTACCATCGCCCACATTGTCCCAATCACGCTCCGGAAACCGCAAAATTGTACGGCGGCCGCGAGGTGCAGTACCTCATCTGTGATGCTCCCTTCAGTGACCTCAGCCGTGTGACATGCAGAAAGAAATGCGAATTCAGCTGTGGGGAGATGAGAACGTATGACCTCAAGTAAGGTCAAGCGCTCGTTTCGACGAAGTTCGAATCCAGCGTCGAAGGGTTTGTGGGCCTCCAGAGTACCGTGGCATGCAAAGTGGACAAACCGGTGATGCTGGAGGCCATCAATGGCTGTAGCGGGCGTCGCAGCTGCTGAGATTAGACTTGTCACCTCGATATCGAGAGCCTGGACGACTCGAATCTCGCCGCCCACTGTTGGAAGTGAGGGGTCAGGCTGGGCCACAAGCAGCAGGGAAGGTCGATCCGAAGATCGCGAACCGGAATCACGACCACGAGATTGTATAAGTGCAGACAGCGTAGGGGTATAGGAGCAGATATAGAGATCCAAGAAATAGCGAATCTCGCCATCGTTGGATGCGATTGGACCCATGGCATGCAGTGGAAGGGAACAAAACACGGATGTCGGGCACCACCAGATCCTCGACTGTTCCGGTATGTTCAGTTGACGGAGTCTGCTTATGACGGGTTTGCCAACGAGATTGTAGAGGTCCACGAGAACGGAGGCCAGAGTCTGATCATCATTGCTTGAATCGAGCCCGTATTTGTTACGCGAGTTCAATAACTTGTCCTTTAACGCGCCCGCCCGATCGTAGAAATCATAGGGAGTTGGAATGAAGGAGGGAGGTGCGTTGTGAAGGAGAACGAGGATATCAGAGCGCCAGCGAGAATGGTTTATGATAATGACAGGACCACCTGAGGCAGCGGAACGAAGAGCGTCAAACGACAGAGGCGCCAGAAAGCTGTTAAATGCCGGTAAGGCTTGTATTTGCGAAATGAGCTCGTCACGCTCCTTCAAAAGCCTCCGTTGATTCAGTAGGAGACGACCGAACGCGTCCACAGCCCTGACGCCGTCGACTCCGCCATCGTCCACGTTTAACTTATGGCTCGGTGGGATCGACTTGGTGAGCTCCTCGAGGTCCCGAGTAACCGCCGCGAACTTTTGTCCTAATTGTGGGTCCTCTTGCAGAAGCTGATCGACCGGAGCACGGAAGTGACGCATCTCGGACCAAATCAAGGCTCTCCCCCTTTCAAGAGTCACAATTGCTTGCTCGAGCTGATGGACGTCGATCCGATACGAGGTATAGTCCAGCGGGATCCTATGAGAGTCATCATATGTAGCGAGAGTGGCATGCTGTAGCGTTAAAGTTGGTGCAAAGGGAAGAAAGTCTTGCATCAATGAAACAGCGGTCTCGTATGCTGTGCAGACGGAGGGGTGTCGGGTGCGTCGCGCAACAGATGCCCATTCGCATGCAAGCCGGAATCGATCAGACAAACTCGCGTGTCTGTCATGGACACATTGGGAAATCAGTTCCATCCCTTCATCCAGGTCTCGCGGACGGTGACCTGGAAAGAACATGAAGCGGGTGAGCAAGGACAGAGAAAGCTGACTGAGCGTCGTAAAGCGTAGGAACAGTGGTAATGGACGCTCAAAGACTTGACGCCGCGTGTTAATGGACTCGTTAAGATACTCGATCCTGTTGGTGCGTTTATATAAGTCAAAGAGGAGAGTGCCAAAGTATTCAAAAAGGCATGATGCAGTCGGGTCCCTTGGAGTAGATGAGGCAAGTATGGACCGGCCCTTTTCGATAGCTTCGTCGATCTTCGCCATATCGTTATTCTGGACCCCAGAGAAAAGTCCTCCAAGGAGATCCATCTTGTTGCCTATCTGACTGAATTCCGAGTCGGCGCCGTCATACTCCCCAATAGACACCTCTGGCGGGGCTGGGCGTGAATTGCTGGAAGATGCTGGACCATCGGTGAAACCAAAGTAACGGAAACGCTGCTCTGCGGTGCGTTCCAGGTCAAAAGCCCCAGCAGGATAAGGATAAAAGGAGTGTTCGACAGAAGATGAGGCGCGGAATAAACGAGTGCGATATATGGCCTCCTCCAAATATTCCGGGATCTCGTGCGTCACTGATCGAGTTGTCGCTAGCATCGTAACGAACCACCGAGCTTCGGCTACGAATGCATTCTGACCATCTCCAGGGGGCTTGGAAGCGATAATCTCATCCAGGACGGATGTGGCCTTCTCGTAATCATCGTCCACAAAAGTCACATAATAGTGAACAGCGAGAGAGACGCCAAGGGCAAAGTGAGCTTGGCGGAGATCTGGTTTGTGAATCCTCGCGGCTCGCAGGCACTTGATAACTTGATCCAATGGTCGATCCGGGAGCCAAAGACGGACATTGGACAAAATCAGTTCAGAAATGAGTGTGACGGCGTGGGTGGTGTCGTCTTCGGACGCGCCCGAGGTGAGGAGTTCGTGGCAGAGGACAGCAATTTCCTCGATGTTCTGCACCACGTTGCCGGCTCCCAACTCCACCTGAAATTTCAACACATCCACGAGCAACGTTGTGACCGCATGCGGCGGGAAGCCAAACGCTGTGAGAGGCTGCTGCCGAAGATAGTGGAGGTATTTGCCCGCATGAATGGCATCTTCAGGCATCTTGGACGATACCAAGCGCCTGACGAGGGCGAGAGCGAGGAGGAACATCAGGGAAAACCTCCCGGAATAATCGGGCATAATCCCGTGATAATCACAATAATTGATGCTAACTGTCACTAATGCCGTCATAATTTTTGCTCAATATGGGAATTATCGCGCATTATCTCAAATTATCAAAGTAGGTTTTTCCTGATGAACAAGGCCGTAAGGATCATTGGACCGTGTTCTAGCCACGAGCTGGGTGGGAGGAGTATTGACTGGGTCAAATGAAGGATTGCCTTGTCAAGGTCTTCCCTTTGATTTGATAACGTGTGTCGCTGGAGTCGCGTCATGGCCAGCCCAAGAAGGGAGAGAAGGCGAGGAGAATCGGATTGAGATGACATGGAGATAAATCGCTGAGAATTTCTGATGAAGGAATCATGTGCAGGTCCTGTAGACACTTAGTTGAAAGTCTTGCAACGAAGTTGGCACGGGGCGGCCCATTGGTACTAGACACATACCTTGTATGTGAACCATCCTTGATCACTCGGGAATCAGTATATAAAGTGAGATGACGAGTAGGGCTATTGGAGGCGAAAAACGAGACAAAAGTCACCAACGAGTCTCTTCACGACGACTGGGGTTTGGGTATTGGCAGCACGCTAGAAAATTCCAACACACCTCACGTTGAACACGCGGCGCATTACACGCGTCTCAGAAGAGGCCTATGGAGCATGGTAAGACACCCCAAGGAAACACGCTGACAGCCTGGATTCAGTCCTTACACGACTGTATCCACATATACGACAGGGAACTTCCACCAAAGACAATAACCCGACGAGCGGAGGTCGAAGGAGGTGGCCACAGTGTAGCCAACATTGCACAAGGACGAGGTTCAAGTTAAGCGAGGCAATTTACACCGTCAAGGTCACAAAATCATCGCATCTCCGCCGACCTCTTAGCCCTGTTACTGTGTTCTATCTGCACCACCCGATCGGCAATAACCTCTCGTGACCCTAACTGTGAAGCTCAAGTGCACGCGTTCCGCCTACTTCCGCTGTTCGCAGCCGTGGAGGCCAGCGCATCGCGCATTCCTCCTCCGGATTTTGAATTTTGGAGTGGTCAGGTCACGCAAGGCTAACCTCCTCACAACTTACCAGAGACAGTGGAGGAACAGGGGTGCACAGAACCACCCGTCTCACGCACTATTACGAGGAAACAGGGATAGAAAGAAAGCACCGCAAGGGTATTATTAGTGTACTCGCAGTTAGACAAGGAGTAAAAGAGAAACAATTGAACAACATGAAACACGACGGAGCTCCCGAATCTACGCCTCAAACACCCGCGACGATCCTGTAAGTCAACGGATTAACTTAGCGCTGAGACAGGAAGAGCAGGACGTACTCCTCGGCTTTGTTAAGCGCCTGGACCATACTGACAACCTCCTTCCGGCGAGCAACGACCAGTTCGCTCTCTTTGAGTAGGTCCTCAAGCACATCAGGCTTGTAGAGTTCCTGCAGCAGCTCGCGCTGCAGATTCTCCTTCGAGTGATTTACAAGCGTGAGTGAGATGGCTTTGGGCACCATGTCGATCATCTCGCGCTTTACGATATTGAAATACGAGTGGATGAGGAGCTCTGCAGAGAGTAGTGAGCACCATTATAATGCACGTTGAAAGGGGACGCACTGATGACTTCTGTTTCGAGTGTCTCACGATCGTTCAACGCAGCTTGTGGACGAATGACTTGCGGTGGCTGTGCGTGGGACGTAAGCACGTGACAACATGATTAAAAGAAATACACGTGCCGCCTCCATTGCCTGCGGGCCCTTCTTCGCCTTCTGCTGTTGGCTCTTGGCCGAGCTGAAGAAGCTACCAAAGAAGCTCGGTTCTTCTTTCTTCATGTCCACCTCGAGATCCTTGTTATTATTCAGCTGTGCGGAGGTCAACTTTCCTTGTTTAGGCTCGGGCGTTGCGGGCTTGTTGGCATTCAGGCGGTCCGTGACGAGTGCCATAGCCTTGAAAAAGGATTAGATAACGAATAGATATAGGAAAGAGACGCACCTTATGTCCGTTGAGGAAGTCGGGGTGCGTCGTGTTGACGTAGCACGCCTGCATCGCTACCATATCGGACACCAGCTTCGTTGTCGGCGTCATGGCCGTCTTGAAGAAATTCACAACTACGCTGTTGAAACGCTCACGCAGCGCAGGATACCGACGGAACGCTTGCTGAAATACTCACAAAGTCAGAAGACGGGGTACGCATAACGACCTATGCGGGAACGCACGATCTTTGCAAGTAGCTGGCCGAGAATACGGATGAGTTCGTCGTACACAAGCTGGCAGCATTTAAGCCCAGGCTCCTCGAGCCGCTTGATCTGCTGCTTCACAATGACTTCAAACGCAGCAGTTCCAACGAAGAGTGCAGGTGTCGAACCCTGACCTTCCGCATCAGTACCCAGCAGCAACATACAGACTCCGCACGAACCGAGGAATTGTATAAGATAGTCCGAATATCTCCGTCCTTGACTTGGTCAAACGGATCGATACTCTTCACGCCAACATTGAAAAGTTCATGGAACACGAACGAGATGCGAGCACCACCAGAGAGCTCATTAAGCGATAGGTCGTTCGTATTACCGTCTATAACTGTGCGGAACTCGTTCGTGAATTCTGTGATTATGCCTAGCACGATGCCCGATGAGTTGCCGTCGCCGAGCGGTCCGCCGAGCGACTGAAGCTCTGCGGTGTACTTTTGTAGCTGCGAAGTAATGCGTGCCTTAATATCTGGAAGCGTTGCGCGAATGTGGTGCATCAAGATCTAAATAGGCCCCCAGCGTCAAAGAAAATCGGTCATCGTTGGAGAGCGCGCACAAACCATGTTAAGCTTTCGCGCCAGGAAAGGTGTGCCGCAGTATTGGGCCTTGCCTTGGTAGGCAGGATGGCTCTCGAAGAAGTGGCGTTCCGCATCAAGCGCCTGCTGGATTGGCTTGGAGGTGTCGATGTCACGCTGACCGCGGTTCACCACAGGGACATAGCCTAGGCGTAGAGGGATGACGCGGCCCGCAAGGATATCGACGACATCGGTACCAGCATCCCTAAGATCCTCGGGGTCAGCGTTATCCGCGGAGTTGCAGAACGTAACCTATACTCACATTAGGTCAACCTTGGTTAGGACACCAATTGTTCGAGTACCCTCAGGGTCCACTTCCCGGGCCATCTTAAGACCATCTGAATTGGCCAGGTCGGTGTTGGCCGGAGTAACGGCGAGGACTATGCAGGCGGGCTTGGAAATGTACTTGAAAAGCATGTCACGAATCTGTTTCTCGATGTCTTTGGGCTGGTCGCCAACGGGAACTTTCGTTAATCCGGGCAAGTCGACAAGTGTGAGCGTGAGGACGTTGGGCGAGAAGATGCGCAAATTGATGGGCAGTGGCGAAATGCCTGCGTTACGTCCCGTCTTGGCCTCCGTATCGCGGACAATCTCAGCACGAATCTTGTTAAAGTCATAGAACTTTTCATTAGGCAAGTGGAGGAATTCGCCCCATTCGTTCTCATTCATTCTTGGGTCCGCACCGGCGCCGGCGGCTAACAAGCCAAGCTGCATGAGGCAAAGGGTATAGTGATAGAGGCAAACCTACCTGCGTTGCCATTTGCTGTTGGCGCAGCTGTAGATGCCGGTCTATGAATGAGTTGTAGAACCTATATCTCAAAATAAGTGGCGAGTTAAGAGGCTTCTGGAATAGCATACCAGGGGCCTGCGCGTGACAATGCCGGAGCCTCGAGGCAAGAAATCACGACCGACGATGTTCTGCGGAAGTCATCAGACGATGTATCGAGATAAGATCATGGAAGCGCACTTCAAGAACTGAACTCTTCCCACTACTCTGACTGCCCAACACGCAAATTTGAGGAAGGTCTATCTGTGCGGCGCTTGAGCCGACGGCAGTGAAAACATCTTGTAATTTGTTGATGGTGGCGACAATTTCAGCTCCAAAACCCGTAGACATTTTCCCGAGTAGGATAGAGAGACAAACGAGACGTGTGAAATGAGAATGGGGGGAGGGATGAAGAGAGAAAGAAAGAGAGATGGCACGAGCAGGAGCGCAACCTAACCCTCGAGCTGCGTTCCGAGTTTTGCGGCAACCCGCGAGCCGCCGGATCCGTACACGCTACCGTTATGGGGAATTATTACCTTTTATGACGCTTGCGCCACATTTTCCGGCCGGTGGCTATGCACAATATAACTGCGCAAAGACAACGTGCTAGTTTTGCTTGTCCTCTTCTCCGACTTCTCTTACTAGCTTCTCAAAGGCGAAGGCGATACTCTTTGACCTTGTTCACCTGAATGACCCTTCAGAACTCGACCGTCCCTATGGGACCCGCTCGGTTCTTCAGAGACGCTAGAGGATGCTTGGTTACACAGTATCTTGGTCTTCGTGTCTCACGCGAGCACTCTTGAGGGCATTTTCTGCCTTATGCAACCTGATCGCTACGTCGTCGGTTCTCCTCGGTAATAGGCCTCTGCTATGATGTGGTTGTCGCTATTCTTAACTTCATCGTCTGAGCTACCGTCCCGCCTTTCCTTTCTCTGACACCTGCTCTGTGACGCTCGGAGTTCGGTCGGCTATGCCGCTTTCTGCTGAAAGTGCCATTCTGGAGGCGAAGAGAGCCTGACTGGCTAGTCAGGAACACACATTCAAATTCCACACACAATTGTCTTAGGAAAGTGTTGTATGGAGTCTCGAAGTGGTGCTGATTGGTTAGGAGAAGCTATAAATCAGCAGGTGGAGACAACTGAAACAAACCAGTTTTCTCCTCACCTGCTCCCATCATGCGTCTGCTATTCCTTATTCTCGCTGTCCTTTCCCAATTTTTTGCTACTGGCCACCCCCAGCTCCCACCCCAACTTTTCTCTCCCCTCATCGCGCAGAAACTGCTTTCTAATGCCCAGCTAACGTCAGGTGTCCCTACCTCGTATCCACAGTACACCACACCCAACACGGGTGTGTGGCTCAACTTTGGTGCCGACACCTGGACGTCCGGCTTTCTCCCTGCGACATACTACGCCCTCGCACAGCGTGCCGTTCTCTGTCCATGTACTGCGAATTGCACAACCACCACTCAGTGGCTCGAGTTTGGCCGCACATCAGCTACTGGAGAGATGCCATTGGAAGTTCACACGACCGTCGGGCATGACGTTGGCTTCTTGAGCTTCCCATTTGTGGATGAATTAACTATGTAAGCCCTCCCTTAACATTTAACCTTTTCTGTCTTTGTTCTCCTCTCACATGCACGCTAGAGACCCGAAAAACGAAACGGCCCTACTGGCCGTCCAGACGTTCGGTGCCGCATTCGCCGCACGCTTCAGCCCCATCGTCGGTTGCACGCGTAGCTGGGACACGGTAAATCCGGACGTCTTCGAGGTGATCATCGACAACATGATGAACCTCGAAGTTCTTTTCAGCGCCGCGGACCTCACTGGGAACCAGACGTTGCACCAAATCGCGATATCGCATGCTGACAAGACGATGATGAACCACGTCCGCGCGAATGGTGTAGTCCCTTTCACAACAGGCCCCCGCTTCGTGACTAAGTTACTCTTTCCTAGGGTCGTCTTTCCACGTCGTCGACTATAATGCCACCACTGGTGCCGTCATCTCGCGGCATACAGCTCAGGGTTACTCCGACTCGAGCACTTGGAGCCGCGGCCAAGCGTGGGGTGTTTACGGCTTTGCAAATAGTGCGTGGCAGAGAAGCGACTATCTTATCCTCGTTCATGCCACTCTTTGCTAAATCCTTACTGTTCGACGCAGTGTACCGTCGCACACGGCTGGAGCGCTACCTGGCTACAGCGCGGCGCATGGCGGAGTACTTCCTCGATAACATCCCCGCGGATGGTATCGTCCCGTGGGACTTCAACGCGCCGCTTGTTCCACCGAGGCCCGCAGACAGCTCAGCAGCGACGATAGCAGCGAATGGTCTCTTACTGCTTGCACAACAGGAGGAAAGCTTATATCCCGCTAACCAGAGCTGTGCGTCCTACTTCACCAACGCGGCAATCAAGGTTCACTCGTTCGCGTCGTCGACGTCTTCGCGCTGAACATGAATATCGATAGATTCTGAACGACACTGCCAACGCATTTTGGGCCCCTACATGGCAGAGCCTCTTGTCGAACGGGACGGTCAACAATCGTGCGACGCCGCCAAACAACATGACGGGGATTATATATGGTGCACAACTCCATATCACCGGACGGATCTAGTCTGATCATTTGGAATGCAGGCGATTACTACTTTATCAAGGCTGGTAACGATCTAGTGAAGCTAGGGATTGCGTCTTGCCACTAGTGTTGCGGTTCGTGTTTGCTCGTTGGGGGGTGGCAAACCACGATTGGAGCGTGGTTCTTTCTGAGGTAATACAGGAACAAGGGATCCGGCTTGACTTGACAACCGGGTGACCGTGGGAGGAGTCGAGATGACTCAGATAACCCCAAAAAGGCAGATTCCAGAATGTTCCGTGTAACCGTAACTAGCCACACCCTGCTGCGCACGAATTACGCCTGCAGGTCGTTCGTTGTCAATGCGATGCCTTCGGAGGTTCATTCCCGACTCGGGCAGAGCGTAGGAGGAATAGGAGAGAGGCATAACCGCACAGGATTAGAAAGGAATCCCAAATCGATGATAACTCCAGTACGAGATTTACGAGATGCCGGAGGACACAGGTTCCGAAAATACTTTCCTTCAGTAGAGAGTACAAGAGAAAAACCGCTCTGGGCACTGCAGCAAGGTCTACAAAAAAATTTTGATGGACGCTAGGTCTGGAAGTGTTCCTGGGAGGGACTCGGATGAACATGCGATCGTGGATACGGTACGGTCCTTGACCCGTGTGGCACTCGAAGATGGCTAAGAAATACTAGGAATTGTGACCAAGAGGGGAATGGGAAGACGAGGACGATGTGGACGTTGGACTGCCATCAATTGACAGATGTGGGATCAAGAGGTGAATTAAGGTTCGAGTCACTAGTGGATGTCGGGCTTTGAATTTCCCACGTATATAAGGACGGCGGAACTGGGCTCCAGTACGCTCCTTTCACCCCCGGATCTACTTTCCCACGCCTGCAAAAATCCCTGTTCGCCATCGTTGCTTTTCATGTCATCGTTTTCTCTTCCTACCCGTCAACTCAACTTCGGTGGTCGTTCTCAATACCAACCCCCTCAACCACAGGTTCAGACACAGCAACAGCAGCACCAGCAACAGGGATCAACAAATGGCCTCGCGCTTCCTTCTACGTCGAATCCCTTTTACGGGGCATCTGGTCTCGTCCTCCCCGGCCCAGGGCCCGTGACGGCGTCATCTACATCACAACCTTCTTTCTATAACAACCAAATCAATGCTGCAAAGGCTGGTCCAACTACCCAGCTGCCGTCGTCCACCCCTCAGACTGCACCGCAGGGCGGTGCCACCTCTGCTACTGCCGGTCCATCGACCCCACCCGCCCAAGTTCCAGCCACCCCCGCTCCTCTCACCCTCGAGCAACAACACATTACCGCAGTTGAAGGGATCGTCCCCACCCTTCAGAACATCGTCGCCACCGTGAACCTGGACTGTCGTTTGGACCTCAAAACTATTGCGTTGCACGCGCGCAACGCCGAATACAACCCAAAGGTTGGTTTCACTGACTAATTTGCCACGTCGCGAGCGCGTGTGCTACTTTTATCTGCCTTAGCGTTTTGCCGCCGTCATCATGCGTATTCGCGACCCCAAAACGACCGCGCTTATTTTCGCGTCGGGGAAGATGGTCGTGACCGGTGCTAAGTCTGAGGACGACTCACGACTGGCATCGCGAAAATACGCGCGCATCGTGCAGAAGCTCGGCTTCGACGCGAAGTTTTCCGAATTCAAAATCCAAAATATCGTCGGCAGTTGTGATGTCAAGTTCCCAATCCGACTAGAGGGTCTTGCGTACAGCCACGGACAGTTCAGCAGTTATGAGCCTGAGGTACGCGTCTCGCTCGTCATATATCTGCTTGTGCTAATGTCAGCATACGTGTAGCTGTTCCCTGGTCTTATTTATCGTATGATCAAACCTAAGGTCGTACTCCTAATCTTTGTCTCTGGAAAGATCGTTCTCACTGGCGCAAAGGTAACTGGTCGTTCCTTGGACTCACGCTCGCTTGCATTGCCTAGACTGACGTTTCCGTCCGTGTGTGAAGGTGCGGGAGGAGATATACACGGCGTTCAACACGATCTACACCGTGCTGTGCGAGTTCCGCAAGCCGTAACGACCGCGTCGCGCGCCACTCCTCCCTGCCCACACCCGGGCGGGAGCGTCAAATTGCGCTATCAACTGATGGCTCGTCTATGGACGCTCCGGGTCTCAATTCCCTCACTTCTACGCGAAAATGGTTGGTATGGCTCCCTCTTGAGAAAGAAGTCAACTTTTCGGCTCAGAACACATGCACAATCCCCTCTCCCCCTACCCTGCACGTATATATTCACAATACAATACTACGAACTACATATTCTCGGACTTTCCGTCCTTTTTGTTTTAGTAATAGTTCCACCAATGACAATCACAGCGAACGGTGAAGCTGGTGAAATACAGCCACTGCAATTATGTGTGTGCACGTGTACGCTACTTAGCTCGATGATGGCGCGCTGCAGTAATTTGATGCCAAATTTGTCGTAAGCCTAGTGAAAGCTCCACAGGTGGCTGACGGCAACTTGGACGGCAAGGCAAGACATGCGTGCACGCATATGAGTACGCGCTTACACACCCGCCTAATGGCGACAATCACCCCCTCTGGACAGCAGCGGTTAAGAAAGCCAACGGCTCCCCCCTATTCTCCAGACACACCACCACGACCGCCCTACGCCTAGCCGTTGGTCACGCGTTCACATCAGACTATACGCGACGACTTCGTCCAGATATCCCCGAATACGAGCTACATTGCCCATGCGGTTTTCCTGATAACTCGTTCTACCACATTCTATATGACTGCCCCCGATACGAGAGCTCACGCCGAGCAGCGGCGCCCCTCACTCAGTGGGATTCTATACCACCACATCACTATTTCCGGAATTTCCCACACACAGAGAATCTCCTGGAGTTTCTACAACGATCCCGTGCTGCCTTCAAGCCGCCGAATGAACCGGTAGTCCCTTACGACCCAGGTTAAGGACTGACCACCCACACCCCACCACCTCAGTGGCTCTGCGCCTAGGTGAGTGGATACTCATACTATACCAAGTCGGGGCTTTTCTATGTTTGGCTCTGACATACCATACCGGGCCTATGTCCCTTACGATGACCCCTCTGGGAGGGATCTACTTATGCATTTCTTGGACTCTCTGCTGCGGCGGGTTCCTACTTTATAATATCTCTTTTGCTATTCGGGTTGTGACCATTCCTGTCACCTGGTACATAGGTGGTACATACAGAACGGCGTAGCCTAGTAGCACATGGTTGTGTACTACGTACTGCCCCATGTCAATCCAATTTAAAAAAAAAAAAAAAGACATGCGTGCATGCGTACTTGGCGCCAAACGTAGACCGGCGACTAGCGACCAGACGCCGAGAATTGAAGATGTCTATGAAGCGGTGCACGTGAGGTGTTCTACTTCCTAGAAGTTTGTTCAATTCCCACTCTGACAGCTCCATTGGTGCTGTAGAGCCACGGAACAATTCGCTTGCCGACTAGCCGTCCAAGAAGTATGTATAAATCGAACGAAGGCTTGCAGGCAGGACTAGTTCTCCGTGCCCTTCTTGATCCCTGCTATCTCCCTCAATACTGCACTGTGAGACGTTACGATGCTCGTCGCGTCGCGTCTGCAGGGCATATTACTGCTAACAACCTCGTTTTTCTCATTACTGGATGGCGCGAGGGCAGAATATGTTGATCCTGCGATCTTGGACGCGTGTCCTGGCTACGAGGCCACCGACGTTCAAGTCTCGGGTCCAACGCTGACAGCCAAACTTGAACTTGCCGGCGCACCTTGCAACGTGTTTGGGAACGACACAAAGACTTTGGACCTGGCCGTGACATACGAGACGGGTGCGTCGTAGACGCGCGCATCCCTCGCGCATCCCAACCGACCAACCATCTTTTATTATTGTTATTGTTTTTAGAGACGCGCATACACCTCAAAATAACCGATGCGGATAGCGAGCGCTACGAAGTTCCCAAATCGGTCTTACCGCGGCCTTCGGCGGACCCAAATGTAAACCTCCAAGCGGCGCAAATTAAATTCACGTACATCGACTCGCCATTCTCGTTTAACATTTCACGCACTAGCACGGGCGAGGTGCTCTTCACGACCACCTCGCACCCGCTCATTTTCGAGCCGCAATACCTCCGCCTGAAGACTACGCTCCCGCCAGCGGCAAACGTCTATGGCCTCGGGGAGCACTCGGACCCGTTCCGGCTTGACCCGGCCAATACGACACGCACGCTGTGGGCTCGCGACGCGTACGGCATACCGCAGGGTACGAACTTGTACGGCAGCCATCCCGTGTACTACGAGCACCGCACGAGCGGCACGCACGCCGTGCTGCTGCTCAGCTCATCCGGGATGGATATCAAGCTCCGCAATAACGAATCGGCAGACGCCGCTACTACCCTAGAGTATAACGTTATCGGAGGCGTGCTTGACTTTTACTTTTTGGCGGGCAGCGAGACAGACCCGGCTGAGGCGACGAGACAGTATGCACAGATCTCTGGGCTGCCGGCCGAGGTGCCGTACTGGTCCTTTGGCCTGCACCAGTGCAGATATGGATACCAGAGTGAGCTCTCTGATGCCGGCCGCATCAGTTTGGATTATTGAGCTTTTTCTACTGAAGATTACATCGACGTCGCTGGTGTCATCACCAACTACTCGATCGCCAAAATTCCACTGGAGACGATGTGGACTGACATTGGTAAGTCAATGTCATTTCGACGCGAGTGATGAGCCCAATGGGGACTAACTAGTGTCGTGGTGCAGATTATATGTACGAGCGCAGGGTGTTCACAATGGATCCCCAATATTTCCCAACTGATCGCATGCGTGAGATCATAGACTACCTGCACAAGCACGACCAACGCTACGGTAGGTCTTGCAATTATTCCTTGTCGTTATTTGTGTTGACACGCTACGTTCAGTCCTCATGACAGACCCTGCAATTGCATACTTGCCAGGCCAAGGCTATGGGACGTATGACCGCGGCACCGAACTGGACCTTTGGCTTAAGTCTGCAAACGGGAGCTCAAGTTTGGGTGTCGTTTGGCCAGGTATGCCATAGTTGTTTTTGTGACAACAGCACCCTTTGAACTTTAAAATAGGCGTTACTGTCTTTCCCGGTGAGAGAGCTTTATATAAAAAATGGCCATATCCATTCTGAACTACGGACATTCAGATTGGTTCCACCCCGAAGTTGGACAGTGAGTACCGCCGTCGATTTGGAGAATGTCGTTGGCAAACTAAGGCGCCTTTCCAGATTTTGGACGGGAGAGTTTGGGAGTTTTTACAACCCTGTTTCAGGTTTTGACATTGACGGCGCTTGGATTGACATGAATGAACCCGCAAGCGTACGTCGGTCGCCGAATGGTCGCCGTTGCTCGCGCCTAACGCTTCTTGTGCTATTTTCATTTTGGGGTAGTTCTGCACAGACCCTTGCGACAACCCCTTCGAACAGGCTGCAGAACAGAATTTACCTCCTCCGCGCACCTCGCAGCCACCGAGCCAAAGCGCAGTGATTTTTGCGGAACCCGCCACCCATGCCAAGCGCTCGCCGCCGAGCGATGCTAGTGAAAACCTGCTCCAGCCTCCGTATGCCATCGACAATGCCGCGGGTACTCTTTCAGACAGGACTGCATCTGTGAGTCCGTGATACGATGAGCGTACCCATACTGATTTCATGCGGAACTAGACTGACTCGGTCCATTTCAACGGGCTTGTCGAATATGACACGCGTATGTTTCTTTCTATGTATGAGTGACGAATTTCTGAATGCTTCTCTGCAGACAATTTGTACGGCACGATGATGTCCGTTGCTACTCACGATGCTATGCTCGCACGTCGTCCTGGCCTACGCACGTTCGTGATTACACGCTCGACTTACGTAGGCGCGGGACACAGGGTTGGCAAGTGGCTCGGCGACAACCTGAGCACATGGGATCACTACCGCATTTCAATTGCGGGCATGCTTGGCATGGCGTCGCTGTTCCAAGTTCCCATGATTGGCAGCGACATCTGTGGCTTCGGTGGGTACCTAATATATTCCCGGATCCAAACATGAGCTAAGCACAGTCTTGGCCCAGGGGACAATACGACTGTGACGCTCTGCGCTCGTTGGGCAATGCTTGGCGCGTTCTATCCTTTCATGAGAAATGTGAGTGTGGCCCGATACGGTGATAGAACGCCTATTGAGGGACTTCGGGTGGTAGCACAACATCGATACGGCCATAAGCCAAGAATTTTATCGCTGGCCTTTAGTGACTCAGGCTGCGCAAAATGCTCTCAGTATTAGGTGAGGATCGTGCTTTGGGCAATAGCTTCAGCAGCCGCTGATGAAATTGCAAAGGTACCGCCTGCTCGACTACTTCTACACCGCCTTCCACCAAGCCAGTGCCGATGGTTCGCCGGTTCTCAACCCTCTCTGGTTCAAGTATCCGCAAGACACGTCCTCATACGGCATCGATTTGCAGTTCTTCTTCGGCGACTCGATCCTCGTCTCGCCCGTCACGGACGAGAATGCAACGTCAGTCTCGATCTACCTCCCGCAAGACCGTTTCTACGACTTCGCGACGTTCGCGCCCGTCGACGGCACGGGCCAATACATTACGCTTTCGAATGTCAGCTTCACCGAGATCCCGCTGTACATCCGCGGTGGCGCCGTCCTCCCGCTCCGTGCGGCAGGCGCGATGACGACTACGGAGCTACGCGCAGAGACATTCCAGTTCTTCGTCGCTCCCGGCACGGACGGCACGGCGACAGGCGCACTTTATATCGATGATGGCGTGAGCATCACGCAGGATAAGACGACAGACGCGAAGATGGAATATGTGGAGGGCAAGCTGAGCGTGTCGGGGTCGTTTGATATCGACGTCGACGTCGCGAGCGTCTGGTTTTTGGGCATCGAGCAGGCTCCCACGTCCGTCTCGGGCCCGGGGTACAAGCCGGTGCCGTTTTCGTATGATGATGACTGCAAGGTGTTGCGAGTGCAGACGGACACACAGTTGTGCGATGGCTTCGAAGTTACGTTCTCCTAACACACACGTAGTTGTGGTTCGTGCGCTTCGTACTTTGTTCTGCTAATACAAATCATAATGAAACGTTCGAGGTGGGCGATTACCGTTTCCCCACGAGAAAATATGACGAGAATGTCATATTCCCTTTTTCTGTGTCCGGGGTAGAGAATCATCAACATCCAGCAAACTTGTCACACGATGCGGTCATCCGGCAAGCGAAGTAGATGCCTCGAGTATACCTCGGTATCTTCCTTTGCTTTTTTGCTGCCTTACCTGCCATGAGTGATTGACAGTGGCCATTCCAAGGCCATTCCGTCATACCCGTTCAGGTTCAATCATGCCATGCTCCTGTTACCCATACCCATACATACAGCGCGTGCCCCTTGGTCAAATTCGCAAAATTACTGTAATTGGAGCTTGTTTTGTGTCTAAATTTATCCTTCAGTTCACGTTCTGAAACATGAAGACGCACTCGAGAATGTCTTCAAGTTGTGCTCACCGAGTCTGTCAAGATTCTCTACCAAGGCTCCTGGGCGGGTACAGACTGCAGTATGGGCCCTCACTTCTGCTGAACGCTACGTTACAGCGTTGAGTACCGAAGTGTTTGCACAAATGAAGAATAGAGAACAAACATGCTGATCGACACGGAGAGCTCGACAATTGACAATTTGAGCACAGAATGTATTGCAAAGTGAAAATAGGCACAATCACCACGACAACACCTGGCAGTGTCGAATCGCGTGCGCATGATTTCCCCTGCTTGGCACATATTCATTCCCACACCTATCTACCAGCAACGCCCTCTTTGGGCGCCACACGAGATTCAGCATTCTCGAAATCCCTCAGCAGTCACGAGTACTAGGTGCGTGGCCCCGAACTGTCTGCGAACCGATCATCGGCGTCTTTACACCAGGCTACTTTTTTGGAGTAGCCCCATGTAGGTTTTCCCGTGATGGCCGCTCTCTCTCTTCTCACTACTACGTTTTGTCTTCCATACGCGCTTTTTGTTACATTTAGGCTGAAGCACCAGCGACTGGAGCTTGAGCTTAAGCAGCGTTTTATCTATGTATTATATAAGCATCTGTTGGACGCTAGGAACCGGTTGTATAACTGTTTCTAGCCCGTGACAGCACTGCGACAATTCGTGTCAACCACCACCACACCTACCGCCACAGGAACTGCTATATGCCCCCCTGGAGTTCACTAGCAACGTCCAACTGAACACCTGATAAAATTCCACGCTGTTTTCCACCACAAGTCTCGGACGGGAGGCCCTGTTGGTCTCTTATCTCGGGGCTGCAGTTGTAAAAATAGCGCACTCCAAGGCGTATATATATCGGAGGGATCCTAAATCAAGTTCTGTAAAGAAATGACATGTCGATCGGGGAAAAGCGGCTTTACTAACTCAGTTTGGCTTAAATGCCCTTGAGCGATGACCGAGAGATGTCCCTGATGTTTACTGCGACGTCCACACGGAACTCGAACGGGTCACCACTGGCAATCTCATAAAGGTTGCAACCACCCCCTTTTGATTTTGGCTGTGCCATTCCCCCACTTCCACTCGTTCATCTCACTTCCGAGCTGCTCCTCGTCATGTCTAATGGATTCCAATTCGGGATGAATGAAGCAGTGCTTCCTAGCATTGAGACTCTCGGCTCCGATTTCCTCGCACCTTACGCTCTGTCGTTGTTCATCAGCGCACTCGAGACAGGCATCATTGTCGTGTGCTTCGCGCGCTTTCTAGCCCGTCGTGCAGACTCGGAATCGGCACCCATCAAGCTTCTCGTCTACTTCCTGACTTGCGCCTCCTTGTGAGCTTCTCCTTCGACCCCCCCCCCCCCCCCCCCCCGCGCGCTCCTCTCGTCACCGCACACACATGCGCACTTATATATTATTATTGACGCGGAATGGGCGCAGGTTTCAGACGGCGATGACATTCGGGGCATGGTGGAAGATATTCGTGGTGGATTTCGGGAACTGGGTCTGTCTATCTGATCTGGATTTTGACAGCCAGCGCCTTATACGACTCATTTCTCCTCTATTGTCGGACAGACCACCGCTGGGGTACCCGCATGGCCCCAAAAAATCCACACGTCGCTGGTACGTAAATGTATTGTGCACACTCCCTTGCATCGTTTTTTTGATAGTTTTCGTGACTTAGACGACCCTGTTGGCTGCGCCAGTTCAGCTGTTTCTGATATGGCGCTGCTGGCATGTAAGTGTCTGCGTATCACTTGACTATCCGCCTCCGCGAACTCACTGCACTCATTCTCGCAGGTCCTGAAGCAAAGATGGTACATTGCGGTAAGTGTCCGGAGTAGCTTTTGTGCTGAAGGCACGGGGGTTTTAATTGCCACCTGTCCCCTCTAGATACCCCTTATCTTATTGGTCATAGGCACTATCATCACGACCATCTATGTCATGGTCATACTTTTCCGTATTCAATTCGCGAGCGCGGAAACACTGGCCGTAGAGCTGCAAACATTTTTCACATGTTGTACGTCCTTCACGAACTGCCATTCTCCGCTGTGCTGACTGCAGACCTCCAGTCGCCGTTTGCTTGGCTTTCTCTGTGGGTGAGATGATTCCGGACCAATAAACACCCGACCCGCAGTCCATTGACGTTGATCATTCAGCTATAGACATTTCCGTCACTAGCATCCGTAAGTCGCGTCAGCTTTGTGAAGTGGTGGCACGCTAATTCTGTCTAACGCGTCGTAGTTCTCGTGTTCCTCATCCAATCCCGTTCAAGGGTATACACAAGAAAGTTTCGTAAGGTCAGGCACTGCGTTCTCACACACAACGGGTAACTCGGTCTGCTCACAGATAATCAGGTGTTATCACAGCTCATCAGTATCACGTGGGAATCCGCTGTCCCCCCCTGCGCCTGCGCGCTAGCTGCTTTTATCGCCTGTATGCGCGGGGTATGTGTCCTTCCCAATTGGTACAAGGACAAACGTGTCTCAGATATGCACTAGGCACCGTTTGTTTCATACTGGTCCGTCATGCTACAAACCGTCCTGGGAAAGTTGTACGTCATTTCGCTGTTCGTAACCCTGTACGTCCTTCTAGTATCTCTTATGTCCTACCTGTTCATCATCTCGTTGTCGTCGCATATATTAGGGAGACTCGTGCGAATCTCGCCGACGTCGCGAATCTCACGCATTTCCCAACCTTGACCAACACTGCACGGCTCGACAGAACATGGTCCGCCGCACAAGACGAGTGCGACCAAACTGATCCGACACAAGGATCTCACTTACCCGTGCGCGTACGCTGTCCCCGCCTTTTTACTGTCCTCTGGAGTATTGATCCCGCTCTTACTGCTTCAGTTGTCGTTCGTAGCGTACAAAATAGGCACGGCAGATAACACAGCTGTCGAAGGAAGCTCCTCGGGCTGTCCCCCGCCTGTGTGACGCCTTCTCCTAGGCTCATGCGATTGTGGATTGATCACGCTATACGACCTCATCAGCGTTCATCCAGCGGCGCAACATCATGACACAGAGGGCGTCTTCTGCTAGTACCTGGTCATATAGCGCTGAGCGCCGCGGACGGATCTACCGTGACGGGTCTGGTACCCCGACCTGCGCCCCGTCCCCCTGCGCCGACAAAGCCAATCAGAGTACTTTACTGTACTATACTGTGTATACCAGCCTAACTTATACGCTGCTGCATTTACATTATATAGTAAAGGTAATGCCTGTATCCCTTCATTCGTTATTTTGGCGCCTTTACTGCAGCACTCTTGGCGTCTGTACCGCCGCAATTCCCAAAAGGATCCATGATAAGGTGTTCTATTGTCGTAGCTTTACGCCCATCCACGACCTGTACATGGGTGCTGTGCTTTTTCCTGATTGATCATTGTTCGCATCAACCCCCTTTTGTGGGGGAATAGGTTAAGTAGCAGATAGCTTAAATAGCAGGCATCGCCTTGCTGTGTTGCCAACTGCCCCTGTTGATCTTTTGATGGTACTCACGAATGTGGAACTCTGTCGCAAGTCGTAGGTGTGTACCTGAGACTCGCAATTAGCCGCCGAGACCAAGGCTGAAACCGTCGAATGTAAAGTTAGGGGTGGGCTTGCCAGGGTACCGTAGTAGGTCACTCGTGCTGTACTAGTATCAATCGATCTATAAAGGCACAACTTCGAGTCATTGAGTGTCACTGCTTTTCTCTCACGATTAGGTTTTGGTGCGGTGCCAGGAAGGAAGGGAAACCGACGCATACAGTGCTAGCATAGCGGAAAAATGTTATTAAACTTGAAGCGCACTGGCTCCTGCATGCTGAGCTGAAGCGCGAAGTGATTCTTGATCGGGGATGATTTGTCCCAGGTGAGAACTGTGAGGTCGCGACTGGTGGGCGCCAGTGGGCGTCGGGCACTTCCGGAGTGAGTTTGATGGGCTCGGCGCTCCAGGTGGGAAAAGGCGACGCGTTTGGATCTAAGTTATGAACTAACTGAAAATATCGGACAGATGCGTGATGGCACGAAAAGAGGAGCAGAGCCTTCTCAAGCTTCACCTGCAGCCCCCATCCGTTCACTTGAAGACTTTGCTCTACGCCTCCTGGCACTCATTCCTCAGGCAGAGCTTAGACCTGCCAATATTATAGCGTTTAGGCAGAATACAATAAATTCAAAAATAAAGTCAAGGCCAAAACTGCAGTACGTACTTGACGAGCCCGGGAATAGCGGGTATAATGATGATGGGTAAGATACGACCAGACCGACTGAAAGACTATGAGAGAGAGAGAAAGTATGCGAAATGACACTACAGCCCATTGTTATGGAGATAACGCGAAGAAATGGCACACACGACGCCCAGAGTAACGAAGAAAAACAGAGCGCGACTAATAGGAGAGGAGAGCGTGTGTACGCAAAAACAACTAAAGACCCATGAGAGTTATAATAAAGAAAACTTACACAGCGATTCGATGACGATGACGACGATAGCGAGAGTCAAAAAAGTGCGTGAGCCAAGAGAAAAAAGAAATATGCTTCCTATAACGCCTGGACGATGATAGTCGTGTCGTCCATCCACGGCGTGTCCATATCAAGCGTGACCATCTGCGAGATAGACATGAGGTCTTCTCCGCCAAGCGCATGACGCAGCAACCGCAGCGCCAGATTCTCGCCCTTCACCGACGGCGCCTCAGCAGCCGCCTCAGCAACGCAGCGCGCCCAGTCCGCGGCCATCTCCGCGCGGGGTGTGCCGTCGTACAGCTCGCTAAGACCGTCCGTAGCGAGGACGAGGAAGGAGCGCCCGGCGCTCCGCGGGGGCAGACGTCTGT
Source organism: Lactarius tabidus (assembly GCA_963281015.1). NCBI lineage: Eukaryota > Fungi > Basidiomycota > Agaricomycetes > Russulales > Russulaceae > Lactarius > Lactarius tabidus. Next base: position 1,500,463 of record OY725468.1, read on the forward strand.
GTACGACGTCCGGTTCGGAGGAGATATATGGCGGTGTCCGGTTCCGCGCGAGGAAGGTCTCCCAGGGCGTGGGATCGGCTACGCCGGGATAGAGGTTGTAGAGTACACGGCGGGTGAATATCTCCGGCTGTTTGAAAGGCGCATCGCCGAGGCCTGCGGATTGTCAGCTGACGGTAGACGGTGATGGTGGCGCCGGTGTTGAGGAAAACTTACAGCGGAACGGTGCGATCGTGCCGAGCACGCGGCCGTGCAGCACGCTTTCAGGCTCGCCTGGGTGATCGTGGCGCACACGTGCGACTTCAGCGGCGTTGGTGCCATTGTGCAACACATTCAACACCTCGTGACGCGCAAGGCGCCCATCTGCGCCCAGCGTGACGAAAACTGTGGGGAAGAAAGTCAGCAAGCGAAGCGAACAGGTTAACTGCGGGAGCCACGTGGCGACGCGTACCTGCCTCGCAGTCGCCAAGGTTCGCCACCCAGAGGTTCTCGTGTGCAGGATCGACGAGCGCGACAAGCGCCGTAGTGCCGTAAAGACACAACCGGGCCTTCTGGTAGTTCGCGCCGGTGCCCCGTCCGTCGCCAAAGTCGTTCAGCACCTCCTGGATCTCCTCGTCCGTCCGACCCGGCAATGACTCGATCCCACCCGGGAACAGGTCCAGCACGTCTCCGGCAATCGCGTTGTCAAAGGCCGTGATTGCGTTGGAGAACAGGTCCCGCACTAGATCGGCTCCTGGTGCGGGCGCTGCGGGGCCCGTGATCACCTTCTGAAGGAACTCCTTCACGATAATGGGCAGGTGATAGGCGGTGTGCGATACGGTGGCATCACCGAGATGGCCTGGGGAGGGGAGCAGTTCTATTAGCGCAGGTGTGTGAGTCATCCAAATAAACGCACCGTCAAACACGCCCGTGAATGTCCACCTCTGCCCATGTACTTCGATCTGCTGCACGACGAAGCGGTCCTGCGAACTGTAGCGGAGACACGGTTGGAATGCGATGGCGTCTGCAAGTCGGCCCCGCGCGGCGTCGAACACGGTACGTTCTGGCCTGGCGAGGGCCGACAGGCGTTGAGTGACGTCCTTCTCGGAGAGCGGCTCAAAGGCGCAGCGTAACGGAGTATCATCGGGTCGTCCGGCGAACTCGACATGAACTTCTGCGACAGTGGGATCGTTGCCCATGGCTGGAAGAGGGTGTTGAGTGAGAGAGGGGGGGAGAGGGCTGTGCGCAGTCGCGGGCGCACGCTGCGTCAGGCTATTTATTATAAGTGGACTTGGGTGATGTGGTCGCTATAGTGGTGGTGGAAATGAGACAGGTTGTTGTAGTAGGGGGGCGCCACAATTTAGTCTCGGGTCTCGTAGGGATATAATAGTGCCCTGGCCACAGCCCACTGCCTTGGCTTTACCCGGATCCGGTTTCTCGCCGGAGCTTCCTGCGTCAAGGACGAGCGCGTGTTACAGAGTGTGAATGATTGTTGGTTTGCGGCACGTTCGGCTCAGCTCAAGGAGAGTCGCCCCGTCTGAGGACTTGGCCGCGTCAGCTGTGACACAGGTTGGGGGTCAACGCCGACCTGGAGACAGGGTACCCCGAGCAGTGCAAGCTAGCTAAATACAGACTTGTGGTGTGTGTGTGGGTCAAGTGCCACCCGTCGAATCTGCGTCGACCATGGTGTCGGTCCATTGTCAACTTTCGTGGCGTGCTCGGCTCCTTCCATACCAGACTCGTCTCACGCCTGCTCGGTAATACCCGGTCGCTCTACTTTCCTTCCGTTCCGCGTATCAAATGTCAAGGTCATCCCGCCCATCCGTTCTACCGTGAGATCGCTATTCACGACTACAGCCCTCCATGCAACCAAGACTGTCTGCGTGTTTGACTGCAAGCTCCTGGAAAGCTCGAAGAACCCAACTGCTATCCCAAGTTTACCGTCACGGCATCGCTAGCTGTTAAGCCTGTTAGGGCGCTTGAGTTAAGCCTACAAGGCACCTCCGGCCTTACCTCTCTTCGTCGGGATGCGTTTACTGGATGCGTTTACTCGGTGCAGATGTGGATCGATCACGCACGGTTTTCACCGAGGGTGGCCAGTGATCTCGCATCGACGCATGTCCGATTTCTGTCGTCGAGGTCCTGTACAGTATGTCCACATGTTTTGGATCAGCATCGAGTTGGGCATCGGGACGGCGCCAAATGCACTCATATTAGCGTTTCACGTCATTACGACATCGTCACCGACTTCACAGCGAGCGAGTCAGGCTGACATTCCGTTTTCCACGTTGTCGCTTAGTGTAAATTTCGGTGACGTGTCAGCATCACAGTGGCAACAACTTGAAACGCTGAATCCATCAAATCCACTGTAAGAGTGTCATTAGCTCAGTAACTGAGGCACGATCATTGTGCTAGTACTGTAGCATTCTGCGGGCTCTTCTCAAAGGGCGTCGTGCGTCGATTTCCTATCCGTTACTGTATTACAGCTAGAGAACGGCAAATACAATCCCGTGCCTCCAATCCTATCCGAGATCACACCGAAACATTTGCGAAAACAAGAACTCGCGTGGGCCGTAGATACCGGCTTTGTTTGCTCTTTGTTTTGTTTTTGTTCTTGTGATTTTGTGAACACGTCCAGCGTTGTACCCTAAAAAGGAAATCTCGCATAATTGTCTTTTTGTTGTCCATTCCAGCATCCGTACAAAAGCAAAAGACAAAAGGCCAGCCAAATGCCATTTTCTCATCCTCTGCCACAACGGCGTAGGCTCTGGCCCTCGTTCAATTCCTGTCTCTCCTTCTTTTTCTTCCTTTCATCATGACCTTTGACTTTCACGGCATGCTCTTTGGCTTGCTGCTCATTTCTTCTTCACTTTCTGTGGCTCAGGGAGCCGCTGTAGCTATCAATTCGACCGTTGTTTGCTCTGCAGGACAGTGTATTCAAGGTTTCACGAACACCACCAGTGCGTAGTCGTCTTCTCTTGCGTCGTCGGTCGCACTGACGCTCTGCCCTCAGTCGGCACTGTATTATCATCACCTAATGTAGCCTCCGACGTACTTCTCCTTCCCGGCCAGTACACCTCGACCACGAACCCACAGCTCCTTCACCAACTTCTTACGACTTCTTCGACTTCGTCAGCTCCTGCACCGGGCTTCAATCTTTCCACCGTTTCACTCCCATTCAACGTTGCGCTACAACCCGGTCTTGCTGTTTATCCCCAAGCTCTCTATTCAGGGCAGGCTCAATTTGCGGCCCTTCCCAATACTCCCGTGTCTAGCAATGCATCTGTCCCTCTCTCGGCAGGCGCGCTTGCGATGTCTTCCAACATCTGGATCGCAGTCACAACGGGCGGCACAAACCGCATAATCCTTTGGGACTCTGTTCCCGACGTCGCCCAACTTCCTGGGGTAGCTTCCTTGTCCCTTTCCGCCATCGAATCAAACGCATGTTCGCCTCCATGTTCCAGCGCTGGCGTATGTCCCGCGTCTGGTCAATGCACGTGCCCGCCTGGTTTCAGCGGTTCATCCTGCGAGACTTGTGCGACTGGCTTCTTTGGAACTTCATGCCAGGCCTGCCCCACAGGGTGCGCCACTTGCGACGACGGCATTTCTGGCACGGGCCGCTGTCTTTCCTCAACTAGCGCCAATGCCTCGGCGGCGTGCAACTGTCTCAATGGCATTTGCGGCTCCAACGGGCAGTGCACGTGCAACGCTGGCTGGACCACCGCGTCCAACGGCACTCAATGCGCTTCTTGCGCACCCGGATTCTTCCTCGATGGAAACGGCGACTGTTCGGTATGCGAACTGGGTTGCCAATCTTGCGCGGACGGGAGCGGCATCTGCGTCGCGTGCAAACAAGGCTTCACCCAGGATGCCAATGATCGTACCAAGTGCGACGCCGTGCAGTCTGTGACGAGCACTGGGACTGTGTGCCCTGATGGGAGTTTCAGCAGTGGTACAACCTGTCAACCGTGTTCCCCGTCTTGTTCTACGTGCACTGGGGCGACCTCGAACAATTGCATCGTGTGCGGGAACGGCCAATTCTCCCTTGGCGGAAACTGTGTTCCGACAGATAGTAATGGCGTTTGTGCCGGCACTAGCATGATTGCTAATAACAACAAGCATGAGTGCGATAGTGAGCATCCTACTGATCCTATTCCTCGAGGACCACAGTTAACGGTTATGTAGGTTGCCCTGCGAAGTGCACTTCTTGTGGGATTGCCAATTTCAACGTAGCGTCGACCATCAATCAGCTGCAATGTAAGGGCTGCCTTCCAGGCTTCGTTTTATCCAATGGTACATGTGTCGAAAGTTGCCCATCTGGGACCTTTCTTTCTCCACAAGACAATCTGACTTGTACCAGTAAGCTCTCACTCAGCCCCTTTGCACTCGTTCTGACCACCAGCCCAGCTTGCTCCTCTCAGTGTGGTACATGTATTGGAGCGGCCAACTTCTGTCTCACTTGCAACGGGAATCAGCTCGCCTCGGCCGGCAAATGCGTCTCGTCTTGCCCATCCAACACGCTCGCTACTGCTGGAGCATGTACCCCGTGTCACCCAGATTGTGCGACCTGCTCTGGGACCTCGTTCAGTCAATGTGGCAGTTGCCCATCGAATCGGCCAGTACTTTCCAGTGGCCGTTGCCTCCCGACCTGCTCCAAGACCCAGTTCTTCGACGGTACCAGTGGGAGCTGCCAGGCATGCGACAGCAGCTGTTCGAGTTGCTCAGGCCCAGGGCCCAGCAACTGTCTCGCGTGCTCAAGTTCGACCGAAGTCCTCCGCGGGGGATCCTGTACGCCAGCGAACTGCGGCGCGAATGCAACATCCGTCGTACCCGGGCTGGGTGTGTGCCTCTCGGACCTGGTCTCAGTCCCACAAGTATCAGGCACCTCCGTCCCGATCCCTCTACCCTCCATCACAGGCATCGACACGCCAGCAGTGACGAATTCCGGTGGCCGCGCGCTCGCATGGTGGGAAATCCTACTAATGGTCCTCGGCTGCGTCTTCATCTTCCTCTGCGTCCTCGCGCTCTTCCGTCGGCGCATGCGCGCAAAACGTGCACAGCAAACGGCGGCATTCGCAGCGTCGAAGAATATCGACCCGCGGGGCGCTGGGTGGCGCGCGAGACTTGCATCGCTCTTCTCGCGCACGCCGCGCGTGCCAAAGGAGGAGAAACTCGCACTGCGCGTCGCGCGGCTCCGTAATATCGAGGAGGAGCGCCATATGGCCGCGCTCGGCAGGCTCGGCGTCACCACCAGCACCAGCGCCCTGCCAGAGCATTATGCGCGCTCGCGCAGGCTCTCTGCTACCGGCGGAGATGCAGAGTCGTTCTATTCACAGGTTACGGGATTACCGCCTCGCGCGCCTGCACCGCGCCAGCCGGTGAATACGCGTAGGGTCGAGCGCGCGTCGGATGCGCGGTATTCGGGCTCGACGATTAGTATCTCGAGGTCGGTTACGGATGCGCAGCGGTATGCTAAGTCGATTGAGGAGCTGGACGAGCCTGAGCTTGGGAGAGGAGTGGGTGGTACGTGGATGGTCCCTGCGGCAACGGGAACGAGCACGGAGTCAAAGAATCCGTTCAGGCGTTGACACTAAAACATTTTCATCATCTCACGAGGACATAACTGTTTTTTTTCTGATCATATATTGTATCTATTTGTAGTTACTGCTTCATATTGGTATCCGTATAAGCCCGCTGAGTTAATGGAAAGTCGTTGCTTTTGCGTCGGGGTGGGTGTTCGGAATCTTGGCTTCGTTGAGTAGGACTCATGGATCGTCTCGCCGGTTTGAGTTAATCCACCACCCGCCGCTCTCGTTAATTACCCTACACAGCCATACGCTTCATAGTACCTCGCGCCTGCGGAGCTCGCAGCAGTAGTCTTCGAGGATGCGCTCGGGGGACTCATGATTCTAGGCCGTCGCAGTGCCTTCACTTATCAAACCGGGAACAACAGCTTCGCCCCAGTGGTGGCCATAACCGCACCATCTTGACCCACAGCAGCACGTGTATGGGAAAGCGTACAGATAATATTCACTGACAATGGTAGTGAGCGATCATATAAGCATTTAAAATAAAACCGAAGTTGTAGGTGAAGAGGCAAAACGCGGGGGGAAGAGGACGCCCTCAGATACCAGGGATGTGCCGAACGATTCGCATAGGTTAAGAAAATGCTCTCGTCAGGCTTTGTACACCGTGTATCTTACCTTCACCAGGGGGGGGGGATATATATATTTCCTCCTGCATCTGGTTCAGATGGTGTGGTCGGGGTTTCACCAGCCGGAGGGTCGACGTGAGGCGACCCTGTCCCCCCGACGTCACCGTACCGCCAAGGAGCTCGCATCCGCCGTTCTACGCTCGCGGAAGTAAAGTCGACGAGAGGGAGGGTATCTGGTTGGTGACTTTGATAGGACCCTAGAACCCGTTACGTGATCGCTCATGGCCGTTCGGTGTGGACATGGGGTCTAGAGATGCCATGAGAGGGGGGGAGGGGAGATGAAGGACATGCGTTTTGCGAACTCTCTAACTGTGATCAGGCCATCTCGCACATCTGTCAAACTCCATTCGACATCGACACTTGGCTGACTTGATCGCGGGAGACGAGGCCAAATTTCTGGAACAAATTATTCCATCACTGCACGAGGCAATAACAGACGCGTCTATTTGCCTCAAATGCGGGTCTCATACAGTACCCCATTCTCCCTTATGGGTCCTTCTAACGACAATTATGTGGAGGCTGTGGCAGTTGGCTCGCGTGACGGCGTTCGGTGATATTCCTTCTGAGTCAGGAGGACATGTGTATCTCGTAGGTGTTTGCACGGCGACAGTAGCAGTAACCCGATCAATCATGTATTAAAAATCCGGAGCCGGAGTTTTGCAATGAACGTTTCTCGGTTCTACGTCTTCCCTTGAAGGTCCTCTTATTCTTTGGTTACTAGTAGTTCGGAACCGCACAAACCAGAGCGCCGACTAAGTTGTGTCGCAGAAGGCCATTGGCTTCAGGGAGCGCGTACTAGTCGTCCAAAGAATGATGGTGACCTCTATTCGCCCCCGAATAGCCACGAGCGCTCCATATTCGGACCGGGTATTTGATCACAATGTCGAGACAGACGATTCCTTGGCAAAAAATTCTAGATAACGAAATTACCGATCGGAATTTGAGAAGGGGGCTGTATCATCGATCAAGGGCTGTATGAATAATAAATGTACTTACCTCCATTCAGAGTATCTACCCCATCTGATGCATGGTTCTCGGCGGTATATTTTCTTTAGAACATTCAGACACCGTGACCTCCGGGTCGACGACAGAACAATCATAATCACTGCGCGGCGCAATACTAGCACATAGTCGCATAAAAAACCTCTCTTTCGTATACTTGATTCGTGCCGACTTTTCTGTGATAGCTACTCGCCGATGGCAGGCTGGCAGGTAGGATCTGGATGAAGGCGTGGAATCAGGTCAAGAGCCATTCTAATATTTAACAATTTTGGACCCATTCATCCATAATCAAAAAAAAATTAAATTGTTGTCATAAAATTTATTTTCATTCACGGATAAGAGTATTTTTCCCACGCAAAAACCCAACTACTGTAATATGTTGGCGGTCGACGACTTTGAAGAACAGGCCCATAAATCACGTAACTTACTCGAGCATCGTTCAAACAAGCTTTTTTGGTGCGGCTTCCATTCTTACGGCGCATCTCTATCACTGTACTGCCATGTGGCTGGTTCAACCGAATTGAGCTAATACGGTACTGTAATAGACCCGGAGAGTTGAAGAGACCAAAGCGAACCTGACTGCCAGTGGCGTTTTTTTTTTTTTTTTTTTTTTCGATTCCATTTGAGTGCGCCTTGGGGTGCATGACCCTATGTGGCACTTTACATCGCGTGCTCTGTCTACCCTTTATGTTCCTGCTCTTTGTTCTACCTCTTATCAATAGACCATGCCAGTGGCGTTATCTGACGTTTTGTGTTTGTCCCTCCTTCCCTGTGCTATAGTTCTGACTCATGCGACGATGGGATGTCTATGTCAAGAAAGTAAGTATTTTTGTTCGGACCTACTCACGCGCGCCTTCAGGTTAGGGAATACAGCTCCATGTATCACAATTATTAATGCCCGTAGGTTTGCCCATCTGCTTGGTCTTGTGATCACCCAGATGTTCGCCTTTCCCTGACGGTGAACAACGGTAACTTATAGTATTCGATTTCCCATTAGTGGGCTGCGTTCAGACTCTCCACGAGCTCCCGGACAGCCCAGTCCGGACAGCGTTTGTGTCGTATGGATTCGATGGCGTGAACTGTCAGGTGCGCAAAACCAACTCTTTAATATGTTCTAGTAGAAGGCCAGGAAAACAAACTTCCCTCTTTAGGTTCAATTTCCGTTCCTAGCGGAGAACCTGTCACAACTATATCCGAGGACAAACCGAACGAGACAGTCGTCATCCATTCCATTGGCGTCTCACAGCTTTGTCTAAGCCTCTCTATCTCAGAGATAAAATACATGCGCCCCTTTTAACCCTTCACGGTATTACGAGCGTCAACATGCTGATGGGGACACATACCGGGGGTCGTCATGCGCGCTTGGTCGTAGGAGACGGCGTTCAACGCGCATTTAGCCTTCAGGACATCCCTATGCTCTCGGGCTTTCGGCGTTGCATAGTAGAAAATGGAACCAATGGGCGTCACAGAATCTAGGCAGCACCCACGACATGCAAACCGCCCCACCGGCCGACGCCGCCAAACATTCTAACGAAACTCTTGGCGTCTGAGGCTCTAGCTTACCTTCCTCGCGATTGCGCTCCCAAGTACCGACGAGAGGTCACCTAAGCACTTATCACACCTCACCCTACCACTGGGACTTAGTGGGAAGACATCCCCCCGCTCATCATAAAAAAGAAACACTGACTGTGGGGTCAGGTGGTGCGCGATCTCGCTTCTCACACGGGTTAGGGATCTGCCGACGCCATAGCATCACATTTGCTACATCAAATAGAGAAGAAAGGTGGATATAACCATGGCCTGCGGATGTAATGTGGGCATAGAAACTAAGTCGGTTGGGGCGAAGGGGGGGAAGTGGTTTACTGCCCCCCAATAACGTGGGCAATGAGAGTCGTTCGGTGCAAGTGCACCCTTTATGAAACCATGAAAGATCCTGACAGATGGCTGTCGTTTTATCGTTGTACTATGTCATCTCGAAAACTCAACGCCGTTCTATCATTCCGCGAGACAAGACGATCCAACGCGGGGGGCAAGTCCAGGATACAAACGGTGAACAGAAGGCAAAGGTGGGTCTTTTTCTGAGCCAGAAATGAGCAGCGTAAGCAACGTCGATATTGTGAGCTTCATGCGCTGAGAAACTTTGGTACTAAAATTGAGGGTATAAGCAGCTGTTGAGTAATAATACAGATTGCACTGGCAATCCTTCAAGTTCCATCTTCTATCCCTGAGTCAGTCACGTTGATTATTTCAAAGAGACCGACTCGGAGGCACATGTAATTTATCTATATCCTTTCCGAAGAGGATATATTTATGAAGAAACAGCAGGTTTCCCAACTTCTGTTCGGTGGCCGGGGTTTGCGAACCATTGCATCATGCAATGGTTCGCCATACAGTGCCTTTCGATTGTCCACCTGACTGAGAGGCGTTTCATGGCCCCGTTACTATTGAAGGGTAGTCTTTCGAAATTTTGTTTAGCCATCCAAGGCAGTACCTGAGACTAAAGATGCTAATGCCCAAAATCTAGAGTCGCCCCTCCTCCCTTGGACCATGGCGGAGCCTTCCGTTCTACAAGCGGTAACAGAATTGTGTGCCGTTACAAACGGAATGGCCATCCTGTATAGTTGAACCCAACTACGAACAAACCACTGAATTTGAAACCCCTTGTAACAAGCTACAACCGCCAAACGTAACACTATATTTCAACATGTAGACCGCAAGAAACATCCAAGAAACATTGGCCTACGCCCTCTGATTCTCCAACTCTTTGTGAGATACCCGCTTCTCCATGGACGATTGTATGAGAAAGCTTTCACAACTGGACGCAGTTTCCAGAAACATCGACAAGGCTGCCAACTGATTATCAACTTGTCAGTATGTTCCAATAGTTATAGAGAAGAAAGACACTGACCATTGTTCTGGATAGGACTACCGCAGCAGAGATTCTGCTGATTACTGCGGCACGTTAGCCATCTCATTGAATACAAAGTCGAGGAGTACATTACCATGATCCCACGGGGACAAGAGCGCAGCCCACCCCTATGAGGAGATCATTGTTCAATTGAATGCCCAGGAGCGCGAACAGGGCTTTTTCAAGACCCGTGACAGCCGTGGTCGAGCTGCAGCAAGTCAAACTGCCAGTTCCCGGGTTGCACCCGTCGGTCCTGCGCATTGGGGTTGCGGAGGCAGTGACGCTACCAGCCAAGGAAATGGCGGTGACGAAAGAGACGAGGGATTTGTAGAAGAGCATTGTCAAGAATGTGTGAAGTTTTCTCTGTGTTTAGCGGAAAACTGAGGAATCCTGGGGGGCATAGGCCGCCCTTTTATAAAGTTTTCGTCCATTCCTGATGGGAGATTGAAGACCAGTACCGCCGACCAAACAAAGACACACCACTCGAACAGAGTTCCAGAAACAGGGTGCGAATTGTCCGCAAGGTAAGGCAACATGTCAAATTTCGACGTGCACTGCCAGCCCCCCAAAATGAAATACGCCGTTCCAGCGTTTTCAAGGAATAATATCCGGATATGTCTCGAGCACAAGAGCGTAAATTCAGGGCCATCGAAAACAGTACAATGCGTGGGCACGCAGGGAACACCTGAAGGGCAGCCAAAACTCTCGAGCCCAAGAGTGTGATCGGCTGAGCCTTGTCAATTGACGAGACGACGACACTAAGCACTTGTGCCTCGCTCGGAGATCAAGAACAAACGTGTTCCAAAGGCCTCCACACTGGGTAGAGGCTTTCAGAAGCAACTGTTTGGGACCACGAGTCCGTCAGCATTAAGGAAAATAATGAGAAATAGGAGCCTGGGAGATAACGTGGCCGGGGCCGTGGTGTCTGCGCTCTCTGTAAGTTTCTAAGTATCGATATTATAGAATCGCACCGCATTTAAGAGATGGTACCCCATAAAGGAGAAATTTTTCTCCATCGGACGTGCAAGGGTCTGCGCACATTCTTGTTTGACCTATTGCCGCCCCCTGCCTGCATCCAGGGTGCAGTCTGTGCGCCTATGTTAGCAGGAATGCAGTGCGCAAGCCTGACAACCGGAAGGTGATCTCCTCGGAAGGCTTGACATATTGTACAGGACTTACCCTCTAAACTTATCCTCTCCGCGTAGCATGCTGGCACACAAGATAGGATCGAGTGTCAGCATAGTTGTACGGAATCCCGCTGCAACTTGGAAGCACTTGTCAAGAAAAGGTATCTAATCCGGTTGATGAGCGAGGAGGTCGGGACAATCTGATGGCTCTACCGCCACCGAAATGGAGGCGAAAATTCATTAAAGTGACACGCTGGGGAGGAGGGACACGGGAAGAGTCGAAAACAAACAACCTGTCATCGATAATTTCGTCAGGTCTCGAACAGATTGCGACCGATGGATCTCTTTGCGAAAAAAAAAGTTAAAGCGACAGTGTCGAGAATTACATTCTGGAATGATGCTCGCACTTACTGCAACATGCAGCCAAGCTTACAACATGTGTCGTGCGGGCCGGGGGATACTACTACATAGCTTGGGAAATGGGATTAGGCAGAGGAGTGATATACAAGGGTTATGACTGATCTAGCTGGATGCACTCACATACATAGAGCACAAAAAAAATTGAAATGTCCAACCTGCCTTTTTTGCAGGTGAAATTAAATCAAATGAGATAAAAAAGGCTCGAACAACCATGTTATCAGGTCATGGTAACAGGTTACCGGTTATCAGTAACGGTGGTATAATACTGTATTCCAAGATAATAACTTTCGCCCTAAGGCCTAAGGCCCCTAAATATGCTTTATCAGGTGGAGAAGAACTTGAAATCCTCACGAGTTAGCGCCAGTACAGCGCCTGTAAGTACCTTAGACTTCTTTCCTTGGCGCGGCGTTAGCATTGTAGTAAGTGAAGAACCCTCGAAATTTCCATCACGAGTGTGTCAAACTGTTATAATAATTTCCGCTGTCTAATACGCAGCGGGCCTTCTCTCCAATAGAAATGGCACCGCCATGGGCTCCGCAACTCTTTTTTGGTCCCTTCTTTTGTGCCTCCTCCCCTGTTTGTATGCAGCCTCTCTTCGTCGTTGGCGGTTAATTGGCGCCCTCATTTTCGAGTCCCCTGCTCCCCTTGGTGCAGAAATGTGAGGGAAAAAGGGTGCAGGAACGGGGGTTTACTTCTAGTCCCTGTACTCGATTCGGACCCCTCGTAAGGCTACTCATATGTACGCCCTCAGCGTCTTTGGCGACAGCGGCTTCTTCAATCTTGCGCTTTTCCTCCTCCGCCTTCTTGTTATAGGCGCTACGTTCGAGGATCTTCTTGACCAGGGAGGCCCTCCTCATTTGCGCCGGGTAAAATACCTCAGAAAGGATTTTTTAGGAGAGAATGGACGAATTGGACGAACAGTGGGATCAATTTCGTCGCGCCTTAGCCCAGGAACGTACACCTCAAATCCTCGGGAAGAATAATTGGCCAGTCGGACTTCGTACGAGGGCGGACGCCTCGTCTATCGACGGAGTTCGACTGGCGCATAATGGATATGATAGCACGCGGATTCGCCCAGACGCGATTGTCATCGTAGGCAGAGCACGGAGTGTCGACATCAAAACCGGCGAGAACATCAGCAGGAGAACTATGGAGGCGGAGAACAATCTGAATGCTACGGTAAAGATATTGTGCTGGAACTACCAGTAAACGAAACGAATTATCAATGCCGTGTATCACTTACAATGAATGGAAACAGTGTGCTTTGTTCTAACGCATTTGACGTCCTAAGGAATCAAATCACGAACTGCTTCGTATAAGGTAAGGATCTTGCGCTCCGCCTTCAATAGGTTATAAAAGAGGATGATAGCCGAAGGAAAAGCCGCGACATACCTCCTCGATCGTCAAACCATAGAAAAAAAATACCAACGTCGGATGAAGAAAATGCCTGCTCATGAAAATATTTCCTCATGGCCCCTTTACTGCCCATCGCTGCCTTGGGTAGTGGCATGGGACACGCCAGAACAGAACCCCTAGCAGCAATGACGTTGCTCCAGTTTACCAGCTGGGAAAGAGAATTTTCAGTTTAAACCCTCCAATTCTTCTTGAATGCTTCAAGATTCTCGACCATATCTGGGGAGTCTTCCTCGCGCCTCAAAGAACTTGGAAACGCCATGACACGTTGAGCATCTCTATCTGCATCGTTCTTGATGACACGTGCCCTCGTGATCCTTATGTCGCCCGGTGCGGCAAAAGCATCGACGAAGCCGACATGGATGTCCCCGAGACGGGAGTTGCCTTTGTTAGTTGCAACAACTTGTGCAGTTCAGTTTCATCGTCGAGCGATGACCGGAGAATGTCGGCGAGAGAGACAGGACCCTTTGGCAAGCTGGCAACCCGAGAGAGAAACTGGCGGCCTATTTGTTCTGTGACATAGACTGATGAATATCGCTTTGCAAAAAGTTGGGGGTAGACGGGGATAGTCTCGAGAAACGAGCAGCCCTTGAAATCAACTCATGCACGACGCCTGCGCCCACGATGCGCGCACTTTCACTCGATCACTGGACGCGTCGAGTCAAGTTGCTGCAGCCTGCAGGCGCAACACGTAATTATCATGGTGAACGTGTGACGCACTAAATCAGTTTTCGCCTCAGTCTGTAAGACAATACGGTAGAAACGAACTCGACCTCCCTCCAATTCTCTTGAGGCGACCTGCAATACGCGACTCTTACAAGTCTCAGAATGAACGGACCAGGAAAATCAGCAAGTGGTTCACAACTTATTCATGCACCAAAAATGTATTGTGGTATTGCAAAGGCCTAAGAGGAGAGGGACTGTCGCGAAAAATAAGGAAAGCGAACAAACGAGGAAACAACTTGAAGCCTCTGCGTGTTCGGAGTCTAGCATTGGTGCTGGCAGGGAGTCGTGCGGCAAGTCAAAGTAGGTGAATAAGCAGTGTTGGAAAAAGAAGACCCCTGCATTGGGTGGGTGGTCGAACAGACGGCATAGTTGTACCAGTGTTGGTGTTTCAAAGGGAAGAACGTATGACGTCAGAAGTGCAAAGACGAAAAAACTGCCACGTCCGTGCCGTAAGCCGTAAGGATCACCAATTTGCTCCGAGTCGGCGTCCAGTCGTCCCTCTTTTGACCTGCCACTATGTTCCATCAAATTCCATCACCTGATACCTGATATTCAACATCTCCTCTCTCTGTGTCTGGGGTAAGGTTGTGATCCCCCTTAATGATCTGTTTGTACGCTCCTGTTCTAGCATGTAAAACTACGGTGCGTGTTTGAGCATAGGCACTTTCGAATTCTTGCCACCAAGGACTACGGACTCCGTACCTACGCCTGTCGTCATTCCTTCTTTCCCTGTTCCCGTTGTGGACACCGTAGTAGACGTACGTAAATCCGTTTGTCTCGAAGTCTTCGTACATCGACCTCCTTCTCTCATTCATCTCAGCCTCATCGGCAACCCGCCCAACCAAGTTCCAATACCCCCAATTCTCGTCTAAACCCCTTTAATGTTGTCCCGTAAAATTTCTCTCTCACTTACTCTCCTCATCGCCCGCACCTCTCCTCCGAGTAAGCACCGTTCGGCTTCTGCTTTTGCGAAGCCTCATTCAAGTCCTGGATACCGCAAGCTCTCGGCGCTGTGCGCTCTCCTGTTCCCACCCTGTGTTCGCCGCGGCCTTCTTTTGTTCCCTATCTTTCTCAGTCTGGTCCCTAGCTCTCACGGTTTGAATCACCTCCGTCACTGAACTCATATATGCGCTACATGGAACTTAAGAACAATTTGGCTACCCATCGTGCACGATTACGAGGAGCGCGAAGGGAGAAAGAACAACTCAGCACGGGCGATATTCGTGCTTTCACAGCTTGACAAGGAGCAAAGAAGAACGAAAGATACTTCTCGAAACCCTCGGCCCATCGTAAATTTCCGAACCTCCCATCATGATCGTCGCGTTGGTCATCCAGGCATCCCATCTAACCGTCTCTGTAGGCTTTGTCAACCAATCGCTGTGCTTCGCCTATCCGATCTTCCATAACCCGTTTGAAAGGATGGCGCAAAACGAGAACCAATTCAACCTTGTGATAGGCAATGGATGTTTCACCCATCCCTGAGCATGAATACCGTCTTAAAACAATCCAAATACTCTTAGATAACACCCATTCGTACACCATACTGAACGAAATATACCTATCGTCTTCAGGGTAATTCCTCTCTTCTCCTTCGCAGCTTCTTTACCGCGAACTGGAGTGCTTTCGCCGGTCTTTCATGATATGCTATCTCTGATTTCTCGAAGTAGAGTTGTGTAAAAGCGGCCCGCAGGTCTCGTCCGTCCTCATCCACCATCCCCCACCTCGTCCTGATCGCACCCCTGAACCGGCTGCAAAAATTGTCGTACTTCTTTGACGATACTCCCTTGGTTACTTCTGCTTGATAAGTAAAGACCAAAGAGAAATGTACACGATCTCGAGTGAGTTGGGCGCTCACCTTTATAAAGCTCGAATCCAGTCTGGAATGGCTTTCTAGCGACCGCGGTATTCAAAATGAACATATTGGTGGTAAGGGAATTCATCGTTGATGATCCTTGCGGGTGTCGTGAGGCTGGTCAACTCAGAATTGGTATTGTCTTGGGGATTGTCTCGGGGATCTTGGAACCCTAACCCATCCGCCCACAGTTGGAAGAGATGCGGAGCTGCGCCGCAAGAGGAACGAAAGGTCTTTGCGCAAACCGGGCTCATCATCTTAGGATTGGATGATGCCATCCATCTCACAGGCACGCAAGCAGGAACGGAGAGGGAATTTTTCGCAGCATTGTCATGTTTGAAACAGTGAAAGACACACCTCGAAAGAGCGAGGAAATATTGAAGATTGGGTGGTATGGCACGACGACAGGACAGAGAGGTTGGTAAAAGGAACCACCGATTTGACGAGAGACGAGGCGAGCAAAGAGCTGCGGGAATTTGAACTCCAATACCCGCCGCTCTTTGCTTGCCTTGTTATGAGATTGATATGAGGGCGAGGGCGTGACTTGGTAAATTCATAGACTTGTATTTCAGGTGTTTTCAGAGCCGCTAAAGAAGGGGGACAGAGACGAAGAAGAGCGTGAAATAGTGGCCAGGTGGGCAGGAGAGAAAACGCAGTAATAGAAGACGCGTTGAAACGCGTTAGTCCTTCTAGATGTTCCCACGCTCCTTTAACTGTACTGGCCTGGGAGCACGCCATTGCAAGCACTGTACCTTCATTAGCTTCACTAGCGAAACATAATTGCACTTCTGATATGACCAGTAATTACCCCTGCACGACATGCCCCTACTTTCTTCTTAACTTCTGAAACATGGTGGCCACCTAATATCCTCAAAGTTAGATATGTCGTTCTAGTGAAGACTCTCCCTGTCTTATATGCGAGAGGTAGATCGTCCAGCGGCCCTCATCGCCTTCCCACAACAACCACAGATTCGTCACCATCTCAACCTTCGTACCTATTCGCACCCTTTCCCAAGGACCATGTGCCCCAGAAGACGCTTACGGCTCAACAACTCTCCGAGCTCCTTTATGTCGCCTCTGAATGTAGACGAGGCCGCGCGAGCGGACAGGAGTTGGCATACTCATTTAGCCATCACAAATTGTTACACCCGGTGCGGTTTCAAAGCATCAGTGGTTTGTCCACGTCGTGCTATGGTACACCAGAACCCCTATGACCCTTCGACCCTAGATCTAAGCTTCACGGCGGTGAGGGTCTGAAAGCGCCTAAGCGTATTACCTGTGAGTCTTGGTGTTTGTGTGGTATGTACTTCAACTGTCCATCTGTAGCACTGCATGCAAACGTTCAGCCTTAGATGATATATTGTCGTGTGCCATGGCTGGGGTCACACTGTTGTTCCACGACGAATATTTGTAAATACGAGCGTGGAGGAACTAGAGACCCCATTGACTGGGACGTGGAAAATTATCGCACACTGAGGTCGTGGTCACGAACGCATGCACGAACGTACAGCGAATACTTAAAGGGGAAAGAGACAACGAGCCAAGGGCCAGATATAGGATCAGATTGAGAATACTGGCAGTGATATGTCAAAGTGGATGCAGCATATGGATCACACTGGCACTCCGCCAACTTCACCGCACCCACCGTCCGACCACAGAGCCTTTACCCGCTTTTGCCGCGTTTACCGCGACATCGCCTTCTTTTTTTTGGAATCAATTTATATTCTGGATTGTAAGCGCGAGGCACTGCGGCATCGCATCGCCCAGGCTGAATTGCGGTGCATGCACACGCAATGCTGGGCGCGGCAGTGATGGCCACCGCCTTGTCTCAAGATGGATGTTAAAATCCTCCCGTTAATGTCCACACCCACACAGCCCCGCAAAATTTCCGCCTTGATGTTCACCATTCGTATTGGCTGAATACTGAGGCCTGAGTGGCAAGGGGAGACCATTAAACATGGGTTGATGGACCTACTGGCCGTCTCTCTTATGAATGAGGACGGTCGCGTCCAATCCACTCGTAGAGCTGGTATTGTCATAATAGCAGTTCCCGCAGCCGCCCAAAGTCGCGTATGTCGCCGCCTTCATTTGATAAACCTGGCCAAGGCGTGGTGTGTTGGCTTGCTACTGGCGCCCGAGTGCCGTAGAAAAGGAACTGATTTGCGCCGTTCCTCTTCCTTTCACCCCCCGCTAGCCCAACTCGTCCCCTCACCAACCTGCGGTTTACCTTCCGATTCTCAAGAGGTAAATCATGTGCAACCGACCAAGTAAGTCCTAATTCACCAGGCCTCTGTGTCTTGCTTCCCATACCCGCTCCCTGCTGACTTTGTTGGGGGCCTCGTTTACAGCACCAATCCACGAAATTGCTGCCGATATCTCACAATCGCGGAGGCTGAGAGCGGCCGTACCTAGATCTCACCCTCTCCGCCCCATCCATACTTCTCGTCTGGGTGTAGCGCTTTTTGAACGCTACATGCTCTTAGAACAAAAGGACGACCTCGACAAATCAACCCTTTATTTGACGGAATCACTACTCTCTTCCCCCCTTTCGTGGCTTGCACAAGGTCCGATGTTTGCTAGGGCTTTATGTCACCTCGCTCTCTCGCTTCTTGTACGCTCGAAAGAATTCAGGGGGCCTGAAGACGCCATTTCCGCAGCCGAATGCCTCCGCCATCTGCGAAACCCTGCTCATTCACCATTCACGTTCCAGCGGCAGTCAGTCACCTCAATGCTTGTGGAAACATTGGCATTACAGATGGAGTTGAATTCCAGCAACGTAGTACAGACCCTTCAGGAGATAGCAGTCCTCACGCACGAACTCCTCGCCTCGGATCCGTCCAGTGACGATACCACAAGCGCCATCACGCAGTTTTCCCGAGCGCTTGCTCCAAAATTTCCAGAGCCCTTCCCAGAAGAACCATTGAATCAAATTATCAAGTGCCTGCGACTGGCAAGGAAGCACAAACCAGAATTGCGGGAGGTTCACTTCCTCCTCGCCAAATGTCTCTACCTTCGCTATTATTATACTCTGGGTGATGAATTAGAAGAAGCTGCGTCAATCGTGGATGAAATGATCGCTTCAAGTTCCCCCGGAGATAAATTCGTGGCCGAATGTCAAGAGCTCGTTCCAACACTAGCGATGCTCCGATCGATGGGGGACGGTCACCCGGAAACTTCCGAGGATGCAATATATCGCGCTCGTGCCTTTCTTTCCTCATCTTCTGTCGAAGAAGCCCTTTATCCTACTTGGTCTGGCGTCCTGGAAAATGCCGCGGAGAGGCGCTTCCAAAACTTCGGTCCAATCGATGGCCTCGGAACATCTTCCAGCAGCGATCCACTACTACTTCCTTGGCCAGTGCGAGCTGATCATGTAACCCAGGAGATGCGCCCCCTTGAAGGACTTCTCGATCGGGTCCGCAATAACAGGATAACTGACATTGAAGAAGCCGTCGAGTTGGGCCGATCCCTTCTTGCTTCATCCGATCCGAGTGATCTGCATACGCCACGAGATTTCGGCAACATCCTTTTTGAGGCATTCGAACGTACGCAGAAAATCGAGTACCTTAACGAGTCGGTTGACACACTCCATCAACTTTTGGCGCGTCAGCCACCAAAGCTTATGCGCGACGTGATAGTTATTGGGCTTTTGAAGTCTTTGCTCACCCGAATCAAGATCTCTCGAGGTCACCATTTGCAAGACCTGCATGAAATAGTGGAACTACTCCCTCAGTGTCTCAATGATGGAGGTCGGTGGATGAGCCTACCTCATCGATTCCACTACGCGAGCGTCTGGGCGCTTTTTGCACAAGATACCCAACACCCATCCGCCTCCACAGCGTACGAGACTGCTTTGTCATTGATGCAAGGCATAGCCCCATTTTCACCAACTTTAGAACTCCAGCATGCCACTCTCTCCACATTACCTAGCTACGCTCATGAGATGCCGTTGGGCTATGCCTCGTATCAGGTCGAGCAGGGTCAACTCGAGCAAGCAATCGAGACTCTCGAACGAGGGAGAGCCTTACTTTGGTCAGAGATGCGTCGCCTCCGTACTTCAATCGATCGACTTCTCGACGCCGACCCGGAATTAGGACACAAGTTTGCAGCGCTCAGCCGAGACCTCGAGGATCTCACCAAGTCCATCCCACCGAGTCACAAATTAGGCATGGACGATGTCGTAGCAGATGACCTTAGGGCCGGGGACAAATTTGGTAGTCTCCTACTGACGCAGCGGGCACTCTTGAAGGAACGCGACAAGCTC
Organism: Lactarius tabidus; assembly: GCA_963281015.1. NCBI lineage: Eukaryota > Fungi > Basidiomycota > Agaricomycetes > Russulales > Russulaceae > Lactarius > Lactarius tabidus. Next base: position 1,520,362 of record OY725468.1, read on the forward strand.
ATTTCGCAAATTCGAGCCTTGCCAGGCTTCGACCGCTTTCTGACATTTCCATTATTTGACACACTCCGATCTGCCGCCTCGTCCGGTCCTGTCATCATCGTCAACCACTCCAAACTACGTTCTGATATACTTATTCTTCTCCACAACGCGTCTCCTTCCCTTATCCCTACCACCGACGATTTCTACCACCGCGCAAGGGCATTAAAGGACAAATTATTGACCGTGCGGGTCAAAGATGGGCTAGATTCAAGTCAATACGATGAAGCCCTTGCCTCTGTTCTCACGGAGCTCTACGAGCTCGTTGGCAAACCGGTCATCGAAAGACTCCGTATGCTTCAAGTTAAAGAAAAGTCCCGCATCTGGTGGTGCCCAACATCGGTGTTTTGCTCCCTTCCTCTCCATGCCATGGGTCCAATCCCATCGGAAGACGGTGAGCTATGCTATTTCTTGGACCTCTACATATCTTCCTATACCCCATCATTGTCCGCTCTTATCCAATCCCGTACTCGTGTTTCCGATCTCCGATCTTCGGATCGCCCTTCCGTTCTTCTTGTAGCGCAACCTGACCCTTCGCTCCCGACTGTGGGCGGCGAGATCCAAGTCGTCGAGGCTCTCGATACTGAGGTCACAAGTCTCACCTCTGGAGCTGCGACACCAACCACGGTCATTAATGGCTTCCGACACCACCAGTTTGTGCACTTCGCTTGCCACGGCACCCTCGAGCCAGGCAAACCATTCGAGGCGGGATTCGAACTTCATGGAGACAAGCGCCTTACGCTACTAGAGATCGTGCGCTCGGATCTTCCCACTGCGGAGTTCGCATTTCTCTCTGCTTGTCATACAGCCGAGGTGACAGAAGGAAGCATCATGGACGAAGGGCTGCACTTGGCTGCTGCGGTACAATACTCCGGATTCCGCAGTGTGGTCGGCACAATGTGAGCGATGGTGGACGAGGATGGACGGGACCTGGCGGAGCATTCTTACAAGGCGCTTTTCTCGAATTCGAGGCGAGATCAGATACCTTATCATGAAAGATCTGCGAAAGCGCTTCGGTTCGCAGTGAAGAAGCTGCGGAGGAAGAGACACATTACCCTCGAGAGATGGGTAAACTTCGTTCACTACGGTGCATGACCTGGTGTTATCTGTGAGCACTCGGGCTTGTTGATACGACTTTCGTGCTCACTTTCTGTCTGGGGCCACGCGCGTGTAGTCTTCGATTGTAGGTCTCGTATGTTACCCAATCTTAGAGGCGCCGCGACTCCTTTTCCCTTGTGCCTGTCTTTATGACCGTGTATTTCTCTGGGACCGGCTTCACTCCTGATTTTCGCTTTAATTTACCTTGTACTTCCGGCCCGTTATGAGCTTCAATATTTCTTTGGCCATTCTCGACAGTTGTTTAACCACTTTCATAAACACCTCATCTACTCTGTGTCAACGCTCGTGCGCATCGTTCACCATTTACATCTTCGCATCGTCTCAGTCTTGGTCAATATATAACCACCATTGAAACAGCATTCTAGAATAACACCTGATATCCCTATGACTGTGCCATGTGTGAGCTCGGTAGAGGGAGGACGGAGGAGGAGGGATAGCGAAGAGTGACAAGATGGTGGGAGAGAGCTATGAAAGTAGACAAAAAGATGTAATCGAGAAAGAGGATTGGACGCGAGTAGAGAAAGGGAGCGGGAGAGCACGGAGCGTCGAGATGCTGCAGCATCCTAAGCTTGAGCGCAAATGGAGGCCGAGGTGATGTGTGAATAACAGCAGCCTGAGTGAATGATTGTTGGCAAAAGCATACAACGAGATTGAGTGAAAGTAGGCAAGAGAATAATAGCAAGATGACGTTGAAAGGGCTGAGGTTAGGAACTAGGACGAGTGAAAGGCTTCTGAAGCCGAGGCGAACGAGACGAGGACAGTAAAAATTTGGGTCTAATAGATTTGCAGGACTCACTGGATGGCTTCGACTTGAAGCTTGGTCTTTCTCAGCTGAGATAATAGTACAAGGACATTGGGAGGAAGGACGCATGCGTTTGTCCTGTCCAATTCAGCGACTGCTATTACAGGACAAAATATGCAGCTCAGGTGTGAGTAAGAACGGTGGACACGTGAAGAAGGGCCAAATGAGGATCAGAGGTACCAAAGTCTGAGGAAGATATCAAGTGGGTATAAAGCTCCGGCGTTGTGGTTGACAAGCGCGAATTTTAGATCACGGATTAGAACAGGAATATACAACGAAAACTACACCTTGAAAGAGCGAAGAGATGTTGACAATTGGGTGATGAGACCCGGCGGCAGGCCTGAGAGGTTGGCGAAGGGGGCCACCAGGGACAAGGCGAGCAAAAAGCTGGGGGACTCGGAATCTGTACTCCAATACCTGCCGCTCTTTGTTAGCCTTGTAGATTAAAGATGAGGGCAAGTGACACGAATTGTAACTTCACTTAGTTGTGTGGCGGGCGTCTTGTGAGACGGAGGACAGAAACTGATAAGAAGGCGGGGAAGATCGGACGAGACATACCCATTCCGGAGGTTCCCACGCTCCCTGCTGCTGCGGTTCTTCACTGGTTCACGAACACAACTAGTTCTACCTCTGCACGACACGCTCCCTGCGACGCTCTTCGTTTTTGAAACGTGTGGCCACCCAATATCCTAAAAGTCGAATGTATCGTTCCGGTGGAGGGGGGTTAATGGTTGTCCAATTTTACATGTAGATCTTCCAGTGGTCCCATCAACCACAGCTCCGTTCCCATCACCCTCGTAAATTTTCGCACCCAAACCAAAGGACCTTGTGCAAAAGAAGACGCTTACGGCTCTGCACCCCTCGCCGCCGAATGTACATGAGGCCGCACGAGCAGACAGGATTGCTCAGTCCGTTCATCTTCATGTGCAACTGCCTTCTTGGCGCCGCAAGCCAATTTCTCTATCCCTGCCGATAGTCAGGTTACTGCCAACAGTAGAAGTTGGCGGAGGGTGGCTGAACGAGAGTTGCTACACAAGCCCGCAGTACGTCTCACAAACAACTGCGTGCTGATGCTCTGGCTGACTTGGTATATACCATCACAAGTTGCTACAACCCGGTTCGGTTATCGATGGCATCCAGACTTCATTGGTTAGTCCAGTTCGAGCCATAGTACACTAGACGCCCGCAAACCCTTTGAACTCGGATTTAAGCCTCAGGTGGTCGTCTGGCGGCGCATGGACGGGGATTACCTGTGAATATTGGAGTTTGTGTGGATCTCGTGCTTGCTGCCCATCTGTGGTATTTGTTATAGGCGTCGTGTGGCTTGGGTCACGCTGTTGTTACACGACGGTGTGGACGTATCTGTATGGGGAGAGTTTTGTAAAGCAGGGTCATTTGTAGGTACGGGGTGTGGAGGTCTAGAGCTGGAATGACTGCGCACGAGGTCATGGTCATGAACACATGCACGAACGCACAGTAATACTTGACGGGAAAAGAGACAATGGGCCAGGGGCCAGATATAGGAAAATACAGTGAGAAGTCAAGGAGGATGCCATGGGCTGATGTGACGATAGCGACGATTCGGACGTGGAGTGGGTCGCCCAGGCTTTCTGTGCATCCACATTATGCACTGCCGGGGTCTCAAAATGGCCGTCCTCCGTTAATTCAAGTTAATGTCAACACTCGGCGCACAGCCCCGCAACATTTTCGCCTTATTCACCCTTCGTATTGACTGAGTACTGGCTAGTGCTGACTACTGATACTACTGACAACTGACTACTTAGGCGTGAGGGGAGACTATTTGATATCATTCAACATCTGCTGACCGTCCCTCTTATGAACGAGGATGTTCGTCCTTTCCGCCCGTCAGGTTGTGGCAGTTCCCGCTGGGCACATTGCCTACATTAATGCAGGAACAGACGCCCAAAGTCGCGTGTTTTGCCGCCTTCATTTGATACTATCGTGCTTCGGCATTTGAAAATGCACAACTTGTGTGAAATTTTTAAAGATTTGCGGAGATCACAACTTTCCTGCCATTGTTTTGACTCAAAAAAATTACCCTATGTACAGTAGGTTATGTAGATACAGGATCATAAAAATAATGAGGATTAGTTGGAGTCTGCAGCAACCACGCAACAAAAAATACTGAGTGGTGGTTTTTGACTGGTTTCTGAGCACACAGATCCTGGCGATGTCCTACATGATGTTGAAATCAGTCAAGTTGGGATAGTAGGGATTATAAAAAGGACTTTCTATGGCGATTTCGGACTCACAAAACTGCTGCGATAGACTTGTGGAGAGGAAAGACGTGTTGAGGGCACCCATGCGTGACAAGGAAATGATAGAATTCAAACTCCTTCCAGATGGTCGGTAATGTAAAGGTCACCGGTGACCAGTGACCACTACCATTACGTCACGCAGAACACGGTTCAGCAAGAAACTACAAAAGAAGAAATCAGAAGACGATAAGGATCCTCATCAGCTCATGGACTGATCATTTCCCCCACCTTTCCCCCTTCTGAGCAAGTTTTTGAGTCCCAACAAGAGTCCCAATGTTAGAGATGCACCCGGTCCTTCATTTAGTCTTCACCCATCCCACTCTTCATCCCACTACTACATCAGGCAATAATAATGGTTTAATTGTATATCCCACTAGTACTGCGATCTCCATTTTTTTGTTCAAAACCTCAAGTTGCAGAATGCGTGCTGCCACAAATTGCCGAATGCCGACCGCACGCTCTGCTAGCCGAATGGCGCCAGCAGTGTGACAATGCGTGACCAAAACTTTCAAATGTGTGTGCAAACTTGGATGCCTTCTGCACCCTCAAATAAAATAGAAACAAATATGAAAAAATACTCGTAGGACGAGGAATACAATATATTACCAGTATGTACAATATTTAGTAGCTACGAGGTGTTGTTGAAGCTGCAGAAGTCATTTAATAATTTTCTTTCAAATGCCCGTAAACGATAGTACACCTGGTTAAGGCGTGGTGTGTTGGTTTGCTACCTGGCCCCAGCGTCCTAGTGCTGTTGAACAGGGACCCGTTTGTACTCTTCCTCGCTTCTTCCCCCCCACTAGCCCAACTCGTCCCCTCACCTTACTGCGGTTTACTTCCCGATTCTCAAGAGTTTAAGCATGGTAAACCAACTGAGTAAGTCCTGATGCTCTAGGCCACTGCGTGTTACTTTCCAGGGCCATGCTCGCTCTCTGCTGACTTAGTTGGCACCCTCGTTTCCAGGACCCATTCATGAAATCACCCTTGAGATCTCTGTATTCCAGCTGTGGCTCTCAGGCTCACCTCGATCTCATCCTCTTCGCCCCATATGTGCCTATGGTCTAGCTAGAGCGCTTTCCGATCGCTATGACCTGCTAAAGCAAGAGGATGACCTTGCCAAGTCAATCCTTTATTTAACGGAATCACTACTCCTCTCCCCCCTTTCGTGGCTCGCCCAGGGTCCGAAGATCCTTGAAGCTTTATATAAACTCTCTCTCTCGCTTTACCAGCGTTCGATGGCGTTCCAGAGACCTGAAGATGTCATTTATGCAGCTAAATACCTCCGCCATCTGCGGAACCCGGCTCATACACCGTTCGCGTTCCGTCGCCAGTCGGTCACCGCGTTGCTTGCGGAAACGTTGGGATATCAGATGGTGTTGAAAGCCAGCGACGTAGTACAGACCCTTGAGGAGGTGGCAGTCCTCATACATGAGCTCCTCACCTCGGATCCGTCCAGCGCCTTCACCACTCGTGCTTGCACACGTTTTGGCGAAGCATTTGCACACGCCAGAATTCCTTTTCCTTTCCCGGATCAAACGTTGAATCAAATTATCGAGTGCCTGCGACTGGCAAGGAAGCACAATCCAGAACTGCCAAGGGTTCATCTCGCCCTCGCCGAATGTCTCAAACATCGCTATTTTCATACTCTGAACGATGAACCACTAGACGAAATTGCGTCAATCCTGGATGAAATGGTTGCTTCCGGTTCCCCCGGAGATGAATTTGTAGCTCATTGTCAAAAGCTCGCTCCAAAACTAACATTGGTCCGATCGATGGGGGACGCTCACGCGGAAAATTCAGAGGAAGCAATATATCGCGCTCGTGCCTTTCTTGCCTCATCTTCTGTCGAAGACCCCCTTTATCCTACTTGGTCTCGCGTCCTGGAAGGTGCCGCAAAGAACCGTTTCGTAAACTTCGGTCCAATCGATGGCCTTGAAGCATCATCCAGCGATTCACTACCTTCTCGACCTGTGCCAGCTGACGATTCCGACCTACCCCCCAAAACGGGCCCCCTTCGTGAACTTCTCGATGGGGTCCGCTATAACGACATCACTGACATTGACGAAGCTATCGAATTGGGAAGATCCATTCTTGCTTCGCCCGATTCCTCGCCCGATCCACTTGCGCCACAGGCATTTTCTGACATCCTTTTCGAAGCATTCCGGCGCACAAACAAGATCGAGTTCCTTAACGAGTCTATTACCACACTCCGTGAAATTCTCGCGCGTCCGCTGCCAAAGTTTCTACGCTTCGCGGCAATTATGCAGCTTGTCATGTCATTGCACGCCCGCGCCATGTTCTCTCCAGGTCACAGTACGCAAGATCTGCATGACTTGGTTGAACTACAACCTCAACGATGGAAGTGAGCACCTGAGCTTGCTTCATCGATTCCAGTACGCGTGCGACTGGGCATCTGTTGCGCATATGATTCGACACCCATCCGTCTCTACAGCGTACAAGACCGCCTTGTCATCGATGGAAGACGCCCTCCTTTCTGCACCAACTTTACAGCTACAGCACGACACTCTCGCTGCGTTACCTGCCCACTCTCATGCGATGCCTCTGGACTATGCTTCCTATCTGGTCGAGCGGGGTCAACTTGAACAAGCGATTGAGACTCTGGAACGAGGGAGAGCCGTACTTTGGTCCGAGATGCGTCACCTTCGTATTCCAATTGATCAAATCCTCGACGCCGACCCGGAATTAGGACACAAGTTTGCAGCGCTCAACAGAGGTCTCGAGGAGCTCACTAAGTCGATCCCACCGAGCCACAAATTAAACATGGACGATGTCGTATCTGACGACATCAGGGCGGGGGACCAATTCGGCAGTCTCCTGCTGAAGCAACGGAGGCTCTTGAAGGAACGCGAGAAGCTCATTTCGCAAATTCGGACCTTGCCAGGCTTTGACCGCTTCCTGAGGTCCTCGTCGTTCGACACACTCCGTTCTGCTGCATCGTCCGGTCCTGTCATCATCGTCAACCACTCCCAACGGCGTTCTGATATTCTTCTTCTTCTTCACGACGCGTCTCCTTCCCTTATCCCTACCCCCGACTATTTCTACGACCGTGCGAGCGCATTGAAGGACAAGTTATTGACCTCTCGAGACAAAGACAGGCTCGATTCAAGCAAATACGATGAAACTCTTGCCTCCATTCTCGTGGAGCTCTACGAGCTCATTGGCAAACCCGTCATCGACCAACTCCGTCAGCTTCAAGTCCCAGATCAGTCCCGGGTCTGGTGGTGCCCGACGTCCGTATTTTGTTCTCTTCCGCTCCATGCTATGGGTCCAATCCCATCAGACGACGGCAAGCTACGTTATTTCTTGGATCTCTACATCTGTTCCTATACGCCATCGCTGTCCGCTCTCATGCAATCCCGTACTCCTGATTCGGGTTCCCATTCTTCCGGTCGCCCTTCTGTACTTCTTGTGGCGCAAATGGACCCGTCTCTTCCGACCGTGGGAGGCGAGATCGAAGTAGTCCGGGCCCTCAGCACTGAGGTCACAAGTCTCATCTCCAGAGACGCGACACCCGCAGCAGTCATCGATGGCTTCAAACAGCACCGGTTTGTTCACTTTGCGTGCCATGGCACGCTTGAGGCGGGCAAACCATTCGAGGCCAGATTCGAACTTCATGCAGGCGAGCGCCTTACGCTACTCGAGATCGTGCGCTCGGATCTCCCCACCGCTGAATTCGCATTTCTCTCTGCTTGTCACACGTCCGAGGTTACCAAAGGAAGCATCATGGATGAGGGGCTGCACCTGGCTGCTGCGGTACAATACTCTGGTTTCCGGAGCGTGGTAGGCACAATGTGGGCTATGGTGGACGAGGATGGACGGGAGCTGGTGGAGCATTTTTACAAGGCACTCTTCTCTAATTCGAGGCGGGATCAAGGGATACCGTACCATGAAAGATCTGCGAAAGCGCTCCGGTTTGCAGTGAAGAAGCTGCGGAAGAAGAGAAGGATCACCCTGGAGAGATGGGTTAATTTCGTTCATTACGGTGCATGAGCGCGGATTATGGGTGAGTAGTCAGTCGGATTTGTTTGAATACTGCATTCGTGCTTACACCCTGTCCGCATCAGTGAGTAGTGTACGCGTGGTTCTCGACAACGGCCTTGTTACGATAATTTGACTTCCGTGTCTACACCCATTTTCAATTTCATTGTGCTTGGATCAATGTCTTTGTTCCCTTTGATAATAACGCCTGTCTTTGACTCCAAAGTTTATTTGTCAATTTTGCTTACTATGACTCTCGAGTACTTCCTCGCATTCGCGTCGTACTCACTTACCTCTATCGCTCTTACCAGCTGCTGACCGGCGTCTATATAAGGCCTATATACGGTGTAGGTGAGAGGGCAGAGGGACACATAGGGTGACCCTATGTGGCCCTCTGCCCCCTCACCATCAGAGAATATTCAAAGTATAGGAGTGATGGGAGGGAAAGGACATCCCAGGATAGAATATGGAGCAGGGATCAGTGCAGGCGGGGATCAGGAAAACTCGGCTCGTCTAGAGTTTGCAGTGTCTGAGGTTGTACTGAGGCGGCACTCGAGGGGGGACGGAACAAATAGCTAGGCTGGCAGCACTTGAACAGGAGCATGGCCTGTGACTAGAACAAGGGGCGAGAAGAAAGGACGAGAATGAGAGTCCAGAATGAATGAAAGTCCAGAAGGAAACCCTCGGTGTTCCGTGAACGTTCGAGTCGGCCCGGTCGAGCAGTGCCGAAATACACCAACTCGAGTCGTCCCCTCACTATCCTGCGGTATACCTTTCTATTTTTAAGAGATTAAGAATGGGCAACCGACAGAGTAGGTCCTATTACTCAAGCCCACTGCGCCTTGCTTACTATGCCTGCTCCCTGCTGACTCAATTAGGGATACAAGCAATCCATGAAATAGATGCCGACATCTCACGATTCCGGCTGTCACTCTCAGCCTTACCTCGATCTCATCCTCTTCGCCCTATCTGTGCCTATCGTCTAGCTCGAGTGCTTCTCGATCGCTATGATCTGCTAAATCAAAAGGATGACCTCGTCAAGACAATCATTTATTTGACGGAATCACTACTCTTGCCCACCCTTTCGTGGCTTGAACACGGTCCGATGATCGTTGAAGTTTTATTTTTCCTCGCTCTCTCGCTTTTTGAGCGCTCGAGACTGTCCAAGGAACCTGAAGATGCCATTTACGCAGCTAAATACCTGCGCCATCTTCGCAACCCAGTTCGTGAACCGTTCGCCTTCCTGCGCCAGTCAGTCACCGCATCCCTCGTGGCAACGTTGGCATCTCAGATGGAGTTGAAAGCCAGCGATGTAGTACAAACCCTTGAGGAGATGGCAGTCCTCACGCACGAACTCCTCGCCTCGGATCCCTCCAGTGCTTTGACCACTCACACCACCACAGTCTTTGCCCGCAGAGCACTTTCTTCAGATCTTCCTGATCCATTCCCCGAAGAATCATTGAATCAAATTATCGAGTGCTTGCAACTGGCAAGGATGCACAAACCGAAAATGCCGGAGGTTCTCTTTTCCCTCGCCAAATGTCTCCTCATTCGCCATGATTATACCTTGAATGATGAATTAGACGAGGCTGCGTCCATCGTGGATGAAATGATTGCTTCCAGTTCCCCCGGAGATAAATTTGTAGCCCAATGTCAAGAGTTCATGGCAGATCTAGCGATGCTCCGATCGATGGTGGACGATAACCCGGAAAATTCCGAGGATGCGATATATCGCGCTCGTGCCTTTCTTGCCTCATCATCTGCCGAAGATGCACTGCATCCTACTTGGTCACACGTCTTGGAACGTGCTGCAAAGAACCGTTTCGAAAACTTCGGTCCAATCGATGGCCTTGAAGCATCATCTGCATCATCTGGCGGCCCACTGCCTTCTTTTCCTGTGCAAACAAATTCCAAGCTAAGTCAGGAGATACGCACCTTTGACGGACTTCTCTCAGGGATCCAGAATGACGACATCACTGACATCGACGAAGCTATCAGATTGGGCCGATCCATTCTTGCTTCATCCGATCCGACTGATCTATATGCGCCCCAAGTATTCTGCGACATCCTTTTGGAAGCATTCGAGCGCACAAATAATATCGAGTATCTTAATGAGTCGATTGACACACTCCGTTACCTTTGGGCGCGTCCGTTTCCAAAGTTTTTGCACTTCTTGGTGATTGCTCGTCTTGTCATTTCTTTGCTCGCCCGCTCCAAGATCTCTTCAGTTCACTGTACGCAAGATCGGCGTGACTTGGTAGAACTACTTCCCCAGTATCTCGACAATGGAAGTGGGTGGCTGAGCTTGCTTAATCGATTCCGGGCTGGGTGCGACTGGGCATCTCTTGCGCATAGCATTCGACATCCATCCGTCTCTACAGCGTACGAGACCGCCTTGTCATTGATGCAAGACGCCCTCCTTTTTGCACCAACTTTACAGCTACAGCACTCCACTCTCGCTGCATTACCTGCCTACTCTTATGAGATGCCGCTGAGCTATGCCTCGTATCAGATTGAGCAGGGTCAACTCGAACAAGCGATTGAGACTCTCGAACGAGGGAGAGCACTACTTTGGTCCGAGATGCGTCACCTCCGTACTTCAATCGATCAACTTCTCAAGGCAGACCAAAATTTGGGAGACAAGTTTGCAGCAGTCAGCCGAGGTCTCGAGGACCTCACCAAGTCCATCGCACCAAGTCACGAATTAAGCATGGACGATGTCGTGGCCAGTGACCTTAGGGCGGGGGACCAATTCGGTCATCTCCTGCTAGGACAACGTGGGCTCTTGAAGGAACGCGAAAGCCTCACTTCGCAAATTCGATCCTTGCCAGGCTTCGACCGCTTTCTGACATTCCCATTGTTCGACACACTCCGTTCTGCCGCCTCCTCTGGTCCCGTCATTATCATAAACAACACCATATGGCGTTCCGACATTCTCATTCTCTTTAAAAATACGTCTCCCTCACTCATCCCGACCCCCGACGATTTCTACGACCGTGCAAGTGTATTAAAGCACAGATTATTGACTTCGCGAGAGAAAGACGGTCTCGATTCAAGTAAATACGATAAAATACTTGCCTCTGTTCTCGCGGAGCTCTACAAGCTCATTGGCAAACCCATCATCGACCGACTCCGTCAGCTTCAAGTCCCAGATCAGTCCCGGGTCTGGTGGTGCCCGACATCCACCTTTTGTTCTCTTCCTCTCCATGCCATGGGTCCAATCCCATCCGACGACGGCAAGCTACGTTACTTCTTAGATCTCTACGTCTGTTCCTATACCCCATCACTGTCCGCTCTCTTCCAATCTCGTACTCGTGATTCGAGTCCCCGCTCTTCCGGTCGCCCTTCCGTACTTCTTGTGGCGCAAATGGACCCGTCTCTTCCGACCGTGGGAGGCGAGATCGAAGTAGTCCGGGCCCTCGATACCGAGGTCACAAGTCTCATCTCCGGAGCCGCGACACCCGCAGCGGTCATCGATGGCTTCAAACAGCACCCGTTTGTTCACTTTGCGTGCCAAGGAACTCTGGAGGTGGGCAAACCATTCGAGGCCGGATTCGAACTTCATGGACACGAGCGCCTCACGCTACTCGAGATCGTGCGCTCGGATCTCCCCACTGCAGAATTCGCATTTCTCTCTGCTTGTCACACGGCCGAGGTTACCAAAGGAAGCATCATGGATGAGGGGTTGCACTTGGCTGCTGCGGTGCAGTACTCGGGATTCAGGAGCGTTGTTGGCACGATGTGGGCCATGGTGGACGAGGATGGCCGGGACCTAGCGGAGAATTTTTACAAGGCACTCTTCTCTGATTTGGGGCGAGAACAGGCGACTCCGTATCATAAAAAATCTGCGAAAGCGCTCCGTTTTGCGGTGAAGAAACTGCGGAAGAAGCGACGGATCACACTGGAGAGATGGGTGAACTTTGTTCACTACGGCGCGTGAACGGGAATTACCTGTGAGTGTTGGATCAAATATGGCTGGGAGACAACGTAATCAACCACCAAGCAGCTCAAGCGCCATGTATTAGCATAGTGCAAAGGCACGAGCATCTAGATCGAATGAGAGTGAGCGAGAAACATGGGAAAAGGGTGACGTCATTGAACGGACTGAGACAGGTGTCGAGGGAACCGGAAATAGAATGAGAAGATGCTGAACGAGGCTGACACAAACGCGGGGTGAGGAGACTGGTGTGTTTCATGTTGCGGAGTTCAATTTAGGTAACTTGACCTGGAGCCTGGCCTCGCTGAGAGAATCGCATAAGGAACACAAGGGAATCGTGATGACGATACTGCGTGGATATATGCATGGCCTGAGGCGAATGATACACGAAAGTACTTGAAAAATTTGACACAGAGGAGCCGTACGAGTATGGTTGAGGTGAGGAGGCAGAGGGGCATCAAGGCGAAAGAGAGAGGAGGTAAAGATAAACAAAGGAAGGGGGGAGGTGGTTTGCTGATTCATACTGCACTCAGAACCACGGAAATATAACGAAAAGTTGAAATTAAAGAGAGGACGAGACAAGAAGCATAGGGCTATGTGTGCCATCAGACTAAAAAGGTAGGGGGCGATGCCGGTGCGGTCAGAGGAAACAGCGAAGGTGGCGAGTGAGGCAAGCGATGACGCGATGACGCATTGATGGTTCAGCGTTCGGCCAAAAATGGGAAAGAACCGGACCGAACTTCCCATCGCTAGTTCGTTTGATTGATACCCTGGTCAAGGGCCTGGGGTAGTGTGTATCGTGTGTTGGCCGGGCTTGCTACCGAGTGCTGTTGAAAAGGGACCCGTTTGTACTCTTCCTCGCTTCCTTCGCCCCACTGGTCCCCTCACTAAACTGAGGTTTACCCTCCGATTCTGGAGAGCTTAAGCATGGCCAACCAACAGAGTAAGTCCGAATACTCAAGGCGCCTGTCTTGCTTTCTATACCCGCTCCCTGTTGACTCAGTTGGGCCCACAATTTCAGGGCCAATCCATGAAATCGCTGCCGATATCTCACAATCCCAGCAGTTGCTCTTAGCCTTACATCAGTCTCATCCTCTTCGCCCCATCTGTGCCTCTCGTCTAGCAGGAGTACTTTTCGAAAGCTACTTGCTGTTAAATCAAAAGGATGACCTCGTCAAGACAATCCTTTATTTGACGGAATCACTACTCTCGCCCACCCATTCATGGCTTGCACACGGTCAGATGATGGTCAACGTTTTATTTTTCTTGGCCCTCTCACTTTTTGAGCGCTCGAGAGTGTCTAAGAAACCTGAGGATGCTATTTGCGCAGCCAAATACCTCCCGACATATTCGCAACCCAGTTCGTGCACCATTCGCCTTCCTGCGCCAGCCAGTCACCGCATTGCTCGTGGCAACGTTGGAATTTCAGATGGAGTTGAAAGCCAGCGACGTAGTACAAACCCTTGTGGAGATGGGAGTACTCACGCACGAGCTCCTCACCTCGGATCCGTCCAGTGCTAACACCACTTCCGCCATCGCACACTTTGTCGGAGCACTTTCACACAAACTTCCTTTGCCATTCCCAGATCAACCATTGAATCAAATCATCAAGTGCCTTCGACTGGCAAGGATGCACAAACCGGAAATGCGAGAGGTTCACTTCCTCCTCGCCAAATGTCTCTACTTTCGCTATTATTATACTATGAATGATGAACTAGACGAAGCTACGTCCATCCTGGATGAGGTGATTGCTTCCAGTTCCCCCAGAGATGAATTCATAGCCCGGTGTCAAGATTTCGTGGCAAACCTCGCGATGCTCCGGTCGATGGTGGATGATCACCCGGAAAATTCCGAAGAGGCAATATATCGCGCTCGTGCCTTTCTTGCCTCATCTTCTGTTGAAGACGTCCTTTATCCTACTTGGTCTCAGGTCCTGGATCGTGCCGCAAAGAACCGTTTCGAAAACTTCGGTCCAATTGATGGCCTTGAAGCACCATCCAGCGATTCACTATCTTCTCGGCCAGTGATAGCTGACACTTCCAAGCCAACGCGCCCCCTTGACGGACTTCTCAGTGGGATGCGCAGTAATGACATCACTGACATTGACGAAGCTATCGAATTGGGCCGCACCATTCTTGCTTCATCCAATCCGAGTGATATGGATGTTCCCGAACTATTTGGCGTGATCCTCTTTGAGGCGTTCAAGCGCACAAACAAGATCGAGTATCTCGACGAGTCGATTGACACACTCCGTCAACTTCTGGCGCGTCCATCACCAAGCCTTCTGCGCTTCGCGGTACTTGTTCAGCTTTTCAATTCTTTGTTCACCCGCGCCGAGATCTCTCCAGATTACTATACGCAAGACCTGCGCGAACTGATAGAACTACTCCCCCAGTTTCTTAACATTGGGAGTGAGTGGCTGAGCTTACCTAATCAATTTCAGTACGCATGCATCTGGGTTTATTTTGCGCAAGCTATTCGACACCCCTCCATCTCTATAGCGTACGAAACCGCCTTGTCATTGATGCAAGACGCCCTCTTCTTTGCACCAACTTTACAGCTACAGCACACCACTCTCGTCGCATTACCTGCCTACTCTCATGAGATGCCGCTGGGCTATGCCTCGTATCTGGTTGAGCTGGGTCAACTTGAACAAGCGATAGAGACTCTCGAACGAGGGAGAGCATTACTTTGGTCCGAGATGCGTCACCTTCGTATTCCAATTGATCAAATCCTCGAGGCAGACCCCGATTTGGGAGACAAGTTCGCAGCAGTCAACCGAGACCTCGAAGAGCTCACCAAGTCGATCTCACCGAGCCACGAATTAAGCCTGGACGATGTCATATCCGACGACCTTAGGGCTGGGGACCAATTCGGCAGTCTCTTGAGGAGGCAACGTGGGCTCTTGAAGAAACGCGAGAAGCTCATTTCGCAAATTCGAACCTTGCCAGGCTTCGACCGCTTTCTGACACCGCCCCTGTTCGACACACTTCGTCCCGCTGCCTCCTCTGGTCCTGTCATCATCATAAACCACTCTGAGCAGCGTTCCCATATACTCATTCTTCTTCACACCGCATCTCCCTCCCTTATTCGAACCCCGGCCGATTTCTACCACCGTGCGAATGCATTAAAGGACAAGTTACTGGGCTCGCGCACCAAAGACGGGCTCGATTCACGTAAATACGATGAAACCCTTGCCACTGTTCTCGCGGAGCTCTACGAGCTCGTTGGAAAACCTGTCATCGAACGACTCCGTCAGCTTCAAGTACCAAAACAATCACGAATCTGGTGGTGCCCGACCTCTGTCTTTTGTTCCCTTCCTCTCCATTCCATGGGTCCAATCCCATCTGACGAGGGCGAGAGAAAATATTTCTTAGATCTCTACATCTGTTCGTATACACCATCACTGTCCGCCCTCATCCAATCCCGTAACCGTAATTCGGGTTCGCGATCTTCGGATCGCCCTTCCGTACTTCTTGTGGCGCAAACTGACCCGTCTCTTCCAACTGTGGGAGGCGAAATACGAGTCGTCCGGGCTCTCGATACCAAGGTAACAAGTCTCATCTCAGAAGCGGCCACACCCGCTGCGGTCCTCGATGGCTTCCGTCACCACCGATTTGTCCATTTTGCGTGCCACGGCACTCTGGAGGCTGGAAAGCCATTTGATGCCGGATTCGAACTTCATGGAGACGAGCGCCTCACGCTGCTCGACATCGTGCGATCGG